>JAVGVS010002273.1:0-12152 GCA_032718565.1 Distichodus sexfasciatus
ATATTTGTGTAAATACAAATAAATATTTTCTAATCAATTTATTCAATAAATATATATAAAATATTTAGTTTGCATATATTTGTATTTGATATATTTTAATGTAATAACTATCATGTGAATAGCTATTGTACCTAAATGCATTCATTTGTATATTTTTTTATTATTGTCTGCCTTTTAATGTAAAATTGGGTGCTAAAAATACTCAATAGCTAATTACTAAAATAACAAATAGTCGTAAGTCAAAAATTTTCATCACTCGACGAAAGTGTGCCCTTGAACTGTCATGAATTCCAATTCAATGTCATATATATTGTCTAAATATTATATTTAGAACACCAGATTAACTCGTGCTGTAATATAAGCAAACGCTCCATTAAATGTTCAGTAGATATCTAACTAGCTCTAGATCTCTCTGCAGGTGATGATACATCTCTCATTAGTCTAGCTCTCTGCTGGTGAAATTCAAGAGGGCTGTGTGTGAATTCCACATCAGTGAGCTGGGATCGTGATTGAATTGTAGTGCGTGAATTGTGATTGAAGTTCTGTCATTGATGTTACTGATTTTCAACATTGCATACATGTACAAAAATATATTAACTAGCCTACAAATAGTGTGGTAACTGGAGTGGCATGAGGATTGTTTTTCCAGTGGCAGCTGCCACCCTCTAGAATCGCCGCTGTCTGTATTCAGAATAAAACGTAAGGGAGGAAGTACACAACCCTGTGGTGAAGCAGTGGAAGTACAAATAGATTTAAACATTTTGACCAACAACACTGAGTTCTATTAGTGATTGAGCTAATAGTCCATCTAGCCAAATGGTGATCAAGATGAAAGAGGAATATAAGCTTTTTGTCAAGTACATGGGATTGAATTATACTAAAAACTGATGAAAAATCAACAGTAATCTAGCATCCATCTCCCCTACAACTACAGACTAATATCACTTTTGGTTTACAAATAGACAAACGCACCCCTTTCTTCTTACCTGTAGAATCACCGTCTCTGTCAGGTCGGATTTGTGTGCCAAAGTCATCAATATGGAGCTCTGAATCAGGAACCCTGCTGTCCAGCCACGTCTCTGTGAAGGCCATTGTGCAGGCGGTGCTGTACTGCTGCAGGTGATGATACATCTCTCATTTATTCGAGTCAATAATTTAAATCCCTGAAACTGCCACACCGCAGACTGCGCCCTGATATCATTAGCATAGTTCCCTGGGGTTGATCCCTTTTTCTCCACATCCAAACAACGAGCTCACACAGGTGCACACAATCAGTACGACCAGGAGCAGGGGGAGTAGTATAAGAAAATCCATCTTTAGTTTTTCCCCTTCTCGAAGTCTTTCGCCTATAAACTCTCAAGCAATTTCACAAGCGCGATAAAATTTGAGAAATAAATGAATAAAAAATGTATTAAAAATACAAAAACTCGTTGCTCACAGTCACAGGTCACCACATGAGCCACAACCCATATGTCAAGAATGAAAAAAATCAATCAATAAATAAAAGAAATGTACGTTTTTATTGTTTTTTACTACAACAAAAAAGCATTAAGCATGAAAATAGTTGAATATTATATTGAATTAAATTACATTTAATTAAATTGTGTTAAATTATTATTTAAATATTAAATCGTCAACTAGTTAATACTTTCATTAGTTTAACCTTTGACAGGTTTTTAGCATGTTAAAAATGATATGTCAAATAATTATGCATTTGCAGTATACTTATTGCATTAAAAATATTAAATTAATAAAATATTCATCATAACATTTAACCAATACAATAGTTATATCATATAAAATAATTGAAATATTTAGATTAATACGCTTATAAGGTAATGCTTATATTAGTTAAACACTGTGTAGCTAATTTTGTACTTTTTAATTTTATATGTATAGTCTACTACACATGCAAAATTAAGATTCCTTGAATTCTCAATATTTGCCTCCAGGTTTAATAAAAGTCACATGTCACAGTTTTATTCTCTGTAGAAATGAGGTCCAACTCTTCACAGCAGAAATAAAAGGTGATTTAACGTTTTGTACTCAGCTGTCATTTCATCCTCTGTAATTGTCAGATTGCTGTTGATTTTCGCGCAGAACGGAACAATAAACCAGATGATGAAAATCAGACCCTGGTGGTGTGTGTGTTTTACCCAACATTCTATCCTGTGGAATGTGTGTGTGTGGTGAAAAACAGAAGCCCACGTCCACACACTCCTCTTTCCATCGCACAGACTTTTACAAATATATTTCTTGGCACCGCCGTGCTGTTTGAGTAGGACCTTTCTTTTGATTGGTAATGCACAAGCCTAATTAGCTTAAGAAAGTGATATACTTTTCCCTCCTCTCTCTCTTTTTTATTTTTTGGGCTCAGACTTGGCCTAAACGTCTGCTCAGATTTCTCAGGTGCCGCTGTGTCTGCCAGAGGTAACAAAATCAGACGTTCTGCTCCGAAAGCTGCCTCGATCCGCCCAGACCCGCGTTTTGTGATTCTTAATAGATTACAATTATAGATACGAGTTCTCGCAGACTGCAGCCATCCTCCACTCTTAAATGGGCCTTTATTCCACATTTCCCTCATGTACAGTGTTGTGCAATGTGACGGCATGTTGGTGCTGTTGTCGATAAAGATAATAATAATTGGAGCTGGGGGAGAGGGAAAATCAGACAAAATAAAAGACAGAAATGTTGAGATTAGAGGTAAGTTTATGAAAATATGTCGGATATTCTCTGATATTGTGATTTCATACATTTATGAGAATACCTACATTTCCAAGATTTCCAAGAAAAGGTTATTAATTTGCAAGAAATACGTTTAAATCTGAGATAGAATATGCAAAACTGAAAGAAAACAAAAAACAGACATTCTCAGACATCGTAAAGTCATACATTTCTGAGAAAATTCTTTAAAAAAAAAAAGATTGATAAATTTCCTATGATTTCATATATACGGTAAATTTATGATTTAAAAAACGTCTAAAAAGGAGCGATTTTGGATATCTGACATTGTAAAGACATAAATTTGTGAGAAATTTGTCAAAATTACAGTGTAAAGTGCAGGAGAATCGGATTTTTAAGGACATAAATACAGTCCACATTTCAAGTATTGATAAATATAATAAAAGTTATTAATTTGCCAGATAAAACGTCAGAATTTGCGAGAAAAGGTGCAAGATTGAAAGAGAAAAACTCTCTGATATTGCAGTCATACATTTGTGAGAAAAATTCCAATATTGATCAATTTAATAAAAGTTATACATTTGCGAAAAGATGCCCAAATTTCAGAGAGAATGTGCCATTGTCAGATCATAAAATTACGAGAAAGGAGTGCAAATATCTTTGCTTACAAGTCACAAATTTAAAAGAAAGAAACACAAAGATTGTCTGACATTGTAAGATAATTTAATATTAAATTGAATACGTCCAGGATTTACAAGAATTTAGAAGAAAAAGCAGATATTCTCTGACATAGTAAAATCATAACTTGGAAGTAAAAAGTGTACATTTACACTGTAAAGTTTAGTAAAGTTTAAAGTGCAAAATTTTAAAGATGAACTTCAGATTTTTGAGATAAAAGTTGTAAATTTACAAGAAAAGATGTAAATGAGATTAGATTTATATGAGAATATATATCTGTATATTCCCAGACATTCTAAAGTCACAAATTTATGGGAAAAACCTTAAAATATCTGCCTTATCAAGTCATAATTTTGCACTTTAAACTTTACTAAACTTTACAATGTAAATGTAGACGTTTTAATTCCAGTTTATGATCTGTCAGAGAATATCTACATTTTCTTGTGAATTTGGAATTCTTGTAAATCTTGAACTTATTAAATTCAGAATTTTACATCCTCTCGTCTCCAATTTATTATATTTGAAAATTTTATTAACTTTGCAACGTCAGAGAATTTTTGAGTTTTTTTTTTCCTATAAAGTCATGATTTTAATCTTGGAATGTCTGCCTTTTGAGTGTTAGCTCCAATTATTATTATTTTTTTAATCTACAATGGCCCTAATTCGTTGTGGTTTGTGCAGAACCAGCGTGTTTAGACAGAGGGCATTAAACTCAATTATACATGCAGACTCACACTCGCCTCCTCCTCTTCGACTCGCTTCCAGCTCTTCTGTCAAAAAACACAACCCAAACCCAGGATTTAAGACAGCTATTTTCCAGAGTGTGTACTTTGCATGGCTTCCACTCCCCCGCTTTCTGTACCTCCTTGGCGTCTGCGAGGGCACGGCCGTCTGTGCCAGCTCACACTGCTGAATGGCACCAAAAAATTCCAGCCTGACTTAGTGCGCGGTGAAAATGCAGATTATTACCGTTTATAGGCTAATTAAAGGTCAAATAAGGACTGTCCTTACTGTCTTTTTAAGGCTGTTTTGTCATTTAAAGAATTAAAAATTACATTTTACATGCTAATAACAACATTAAATGGAAAAATATGGATATTTTGTGACATTATAAGGTCACAAGGTCACAAAATTGCGAGAGAATGTTCCAATTTCTTAGATTAAAATCACAAATTTAAAGGAAAAAAACTAATATTTTCTGACATTGTTAGATTATATTTGCCTTTTTTTTTCAGAAAAAAGTACATCAAAATCATGATTTCATGAGAAAAAAACTTGGAATATAACTTGGAAATTTACAAAAAGAAAACCCGAAGTCATAAATTTGCAAGAAGGAAAGTACACATTTTTGAGATAAAAGTGCAAATTTAGGAGAAAATAAAAGTAGATATTCTCAGACTCTGTAGGAACAAAGTTATTAAAATAGCAGAAAAGACATGTTTATTCTCAGAACTTCTAAAGAAATAAATCTGCAAGAAAAACTCCTAAATTTCTGAGATAAACCCAGATTTCTGAGATTACTGTATTTTAGTATTATTTTGAGTAGTTTGTGCTATAAATTCACTTTTGTAGGATTTATAAGATTCATATCCACCAGGACTGACATTTCCTAACAAGACGTGATTACTGTGGGCTTAAAAGCTGTACGAAAGGGATTTTTCTGAGGGCGGAAAGAATCAATAAATTATTATGTCCCGAGCAAATATTTTTGGGGGGATGAAAACCCCTCAAAAATCGTGCTTGTGATCCTCTTCATGTCCATTCAGCAAAACCGCAAAGTGCTCACCCACTTTTCCATGTCTTTGCATTCATTAAGAGTAATTGTGCTCTCTTTAACTGTGTGTGTGTGTGTATGTGTGTGTGTATGTGTGTGTATGTGTGTGAGTGTGTGTGTGTGTGTATGTGTGTGTGTGTGTGCATATGTTCTGGTCCAAGCAGCATTCCTCGAGGGGGCTCCCGTGTTTAGGATCGGGGTGTTCTCTTTTCCTCTGCTGCTTTCTGGCAGTCAGAAGGAGATTCCTGCGTGTCTATCATCAGTGGAATCGGGGTCAGAAAGCCAGACACACCGAACTCACGCTGAAGAGCGCGAGACGACACGATCATCCGTGTCCAAACAACATCAGACAACTTCAGATTCAAGATTCAAGCCAGTTTATCGTCCACTCACACAGGCCTGGGCGATATGAGCACGAATGTACATCACGATTAACTAAACATTCTTCCCCCATTGCATTAATGAACAACTATAGTTCCCTAATGAGGTTCGTGCTGTAAATGTGCTCAACTATTGTTTTCAAATGAAAGAGAGCATAACTTTGCTATTTTTTAAAAAAAATTACACACTAGACAGAGCAGAGACACGTGACAACACACACACTAGTGGTTTTTTGCTTAGTGGATCTTAGCAAGTGCCCCAAGCAACCACTTGGGATTTAAAAGTGTCCTTTGGACCATCTTCACTTCTTTAAAAATGATTAATTAATGATTAATCTTGAACTAATATTTACTTGTGTATTAAATGTTCATGCACCCGGTCGCCCAGAGGAAGATTGGCGTCCCCTTCCGAGTCTTGGTTCCTCTCAAGGTTTCCTTCTACTAGAGGGAGTTTTTCCCCTGCCACTGTCACCTCAGGCTTGCTTGCTGGAGGTTTGGGCCAGTTATATGTAAAGTGCTTTGGGACTGTTGTTAAGAGTGCTATATAAATAAATAGTATTGAATTGAATTTAAATAGTATGTTTTAAAGGGGACAGTATATAAACAGAAACCTGCATGTGCAAGATTACGCTGATTAGAGGTTCTGAATGTTTTGATTATTTTTCAATTAATTGCTCAGTCCTACACCCATCCAAATATAAAGTAAACAGAGAGCTAAGATAGCATTCTCTGAAACAGAAATGGCATGACTGTTCAAAGTAAACTTTGTCATCTCAGCTACACCGCCCCTGGCAAAGTGGGGTTTTGGACGATATCAGCATAAATCCTCATCATGTTTTGGTGCAAATACATTAAAGAAACTTGACATTATCTTTGGATACCAGCCATAATCATTTTTTATTTTGATTACATAATAATGGCAATATATCCATGTCAAAGTCAGACGTGCCCCTTTGCCAGCTGTGATGTCTGGTTACTGGTTTAAACTTGGTCCAGGTTTTTAAGAGATTTTTGGGTCAGCACACCTTAATAACTTCAACAAGTGATTGGTTCATTGACCGCTCGGACGCCCAGATTATGCAGAGCTGTAATAGCTGCTAATGGTGGATATTTTGATGAATCCAAAATTGAAGTGTTTTCTATGTATAAACTGTTTAATAAACTCTTTATGTAATAAAATATGTTTTGGTAGTTTGTGTCGTCCCTTATCAGTGCAACATTATCACAAATTAAAAAGGATTCATGGCAACACTGTCCAAAACCCCACATTGCCAGGGGCATCTCCAAACTTTTGGAAGGCAGTGCATATACAACAATATAGAGAGACGAAACAACTACAGTTGTTATAATGAGCAAAATACAAATAAAACAGATTAAAAAATAAACGCTAAACTAGAGGAAGAAAAAGCCACTGTGCAATTTAGTTATCTGTGAAAGAGCAGTGGGCAGCAGACATGGGCAGCACCCAGGTAGCAGTGCTTGGTGACGGTACCTTCCTACCCCAATGGTACCTTTACCGGTCTGGCAACTTTCTGATCACGGCCAAGCATTACGTCACTAACTGTAAATTCTAAACAGACAATCTTTTAAATAATAACAGTATTCTATAAAGTAGGAGCTAACTGTGTGAGGGTTGCAATAATACGTGCAAATATGGTAACAGCAGTCAAGTGGAGAAAACTACAATCACAATCGTGGAATACAGTCATAGGTTTTTGCAGTAAATGTGGGTAAGATCAACAGCGGTTTAATGTGAGTAATTTGTAGTCAATGATAAAAACATAGCGAGACACGACATGAAATGCAGAAGAGACAAGACAGTGCAAAAAAAGCAGAAGACAATATCACAAGGCAAGCAGTATGAACAAGAGTTTAAAGTGGCTGCGCAGCGTGAGGAGGTAAGCGTACAGCAGCTACATAAGACCATATTGGAAAAGTATAAAACCAGAATAAAATAAACAGTTAAAATGAAAGGTATCAGTGCTGAGGATGAGGTGGCTGTGGAGGTGAGAGGATACCAGCTCTGTATACTTGACTTATTGCAGTACTTTGAATACTTTGTTACTGCACTTAGTAGACACTGCTTTTTTTAGTCTGTATGCCTTAATGTCATAACCTGACTAATCCTAATTCAATCTGATTATAATTAATCCTAAACTGGGCTCTAAAGACTCTGTTTCCAAAGATTATTTCCCATCCATGAGCAGCAGGGGGCGAGAGTGACCCTCTCACAACACCATCATCATCGCCACAATAAAGTTATTTGCGTGTATATATTCTTTAAATAACGAGACCGTTCGTGAGGACCAGAGCCTCATCTTAATCTCTGTCTCCTCACAAAAGATTTCATATTTTTTGTGTGAAACAGACGTCTGGAGGAAGCAGCGATTTGGGACGATTAGCGAGCGCAGGCTCCCGGGGACCTGATACCTTCCCCCTTTATTATGTCATTATTAGACGCTGAGTGTTTTGGCTGAGGCTCCGGAGCTCCTGGTGGAGTGGGGCCCGGCACCGTAATAAAGAGAGAGAGAGAGAGAGAAACAGAGGGAGAGAGAGAGAGATGGAGGGAACGAGACGTCTGCTGTCGAGGAGGAGGTCACACGCCGCGGTGAAGCTGTTTGCACACAAATGATAAAGAGTGTAATGAGAAGGGAGGGAGGCAGGCGGAGGGCCCGGGGCCTAGTGGGGGCCTCACTCTGGTGCCGGGACAGCGGGAATAAGGGCATAAAAACAACACACGTACACACACACACACACGTGTGGCAATATGAATTAGAGGGATGAGTGTGGAGCGAGAATGATCATATCATAACACAAAAAGTGGATGAAACGTCTCATTTGGATAGATAGATAGATAGATAGATAGATAGATAGATAGATAGATAGATCGCTCTCTCCCATTATATCTATTTTCTCTCAAAAAAAATTCTGTATATTTCTGTAATTCTTCACACTACTCTCCTCTACTTCCCTTCTTTCTTTTCTTCTTTAACAGACTCTCTCTCTCTCTCTCTCTCTCTCTCTCTCTCTCTCTTGTTCCCTCTGTTTTTCTTCCCTCTCTTTCTGTCTGCCCCCTGATCCCAGTGGAGACGTCTGCTCCCACCCGTCAGCGCTCTCCTCCGTGCCGTCTCTCTCTCTCTCCCTCCTTTCTTGGCTGAGTGTGTGCGTGTGTGTGTATGCGTGTGTGTGTGTGTGGGTGGGTGTTTGTGTGTGTGTGAGAGTGTGTTTAAGAGCGGTGTGCTTTTACTAGTGCTGCTGCTCGGTAGTTTACTGCACTCCTGCTCAGTTCACACACGGGTTTACTGCTGATGCGGGCGCCAAACAACACACACACACAAATACACACACACATCTCCTACAGGAGCTGTGCGGACACTGTGACCACGTTGTGTTTTGCCATCCATGTTGAGATTTAATGAGAGGTGTGTTTGACCTGCTTCTGGATGATTTCACTCGTTCAACAATGTGTTCGTCCAATCACACACGTCAAAACTGGAGCCACGTCATCTCGTCTCTCTGTGTTCTTCTACAGTACGTAGCAGAGATGATAATGAAGTTTACTTTGACTTTGACTAGCCATGTCTAGGCTAAGTGTGTGTGTGTAACCATGGCTAGGCTAAGTGTGTGTGTGTGTGTAACCATGGCTAGGATAAGTGTGTGTGTGTGTAACCATGGCTAGGATAAGTGTGTGTGTGTGTGTAACCATGGCCAGGATAAGTGTGTGTGTGTAACCATGTCTAGGCTAAGTGTGTGTGTGTGTGTGTGTGTAACCATGGCTAGGATAAGTGTGTGTGTGTAACCATGGCTAGGCTAAGTGTGTGTGTGTGTGTAACCATGGCTAGGATAAGTGTGTGTGTGTAACCATGTCTAGGCTAAGTGTGTGTGTGTAACCATGTCTAGGCTAAGTGTGTGTGTGTGTAACCATGGCTAGGCTAAGTGTGTGTGTAACCATGGCTAGGCTAAGTGTGTGTGTGTGTGTGTGTGTAACCATGGCTAGGCTAAGTGTGTGTGTGTGTGTGTGTAACCATGGCTAGGCTAAGTGTGTGTGTGTGTGTGTGTGTAACCATGGCTAGGATAAGTGTGTGTGTGTAACCATGTCTAGGCTAAGTGTGTGTGTGTAACCATGGCTAGGCTAAGTGTGTGTAAGACCATGGCTAGTCTAGTCTGGATATGGATTTCTCCCTCTCTCTCTCTCTCACACACACACACACACACTCACACTTACACAAGCCTAGCCGTGGCTACACACACACACTTAGCCTAGCTGTGGCTCCGCAGCAGAATCTCTGATGGCCCGAGATCATTTGTGGTCATCCATCTTTACCAGCACCGAGACGTTTCCTTGGCACTCGGGAGCCATTTATTAAAATCCCGACGCGAAGAAATCGCACAGCGTTATTTTTCAAATGTCATTTACAGGCAAAATAAAACAGGAAGAGACGAGGCCGCTTCTGATCTTTCAATTACTCACGAACCCAAAGCTGTCTACCCATCAGAGCAAATCCATCAAGCAGCCGTTAGACGCCGTCGTTCCGACCCAAACCTCCACGCTCGCATCCATCACAGTGCCACACGCCGTCCTTCATCCATCAGCTCCACGCTCAAGAGCTGCTCCAGAATGGGAATAATCCGGAATATCAGCTCCAACGCTTGCCACGTGCTATTTTACACAATTTATCCTGATAGAAGTTTTAAACTGCTGAAAATTTTGTTTTCTAAAATGATCAAAAACTTTGAATTTTTTATTTTTTGTGCAATGTAAATGTTGTCATATTTTGGTTTGTAAAACGTTTTAACATGTCCAGGTTTCTAAGTATTCTGGCAACATTCTAATAACATTCCAGCAATGTTTCTGCAAGGTCTGTACAACTCTTCTGCAACATTTTAGAAGGTTTGTTCAGTGTATTTAGGATGTTATAAAGTTTGGTTCCTAAAAGAAATGTCCAGTTTTTTCAGAAGTCTGAGAATGTTATTTTGATAACTATGTTCCTACAGTGTTCTTACAACGTTTCTACAATGTTTTGTGAATGTTATGATTTTCGCTTCCTAAAATGGTGAAAATGTGCAGTTTTCTTGACGTTCTAGCAACGTTTTTGATAACATTCCAACAACATTTCTACAATGTGTTAATAATGTTTCTGCAACATTGCTACAATGTCTGTTCAATGTTTTAACAAAGTTTATTTATATTTATTTTGCTTTTTTCATTTCCACTATGTTCTTAAAATATTTCTACAAGGTTTGTACAATATTGCTAACAGGTTTGAGTCATTCTCAGATGATGTGTGTTCTTGTTCCTGAGTTTGGTTTTCTACATGTTTGTAATTTTGTTTTCTTACAACATTACTCAAAGTCAAAGTAAACTTTGTCATCTCTGCTACGTACTGTACAGATATACAGAGAGACGAGACGATGCGGCTCCAGTTTCCACAGTGCAATAAGAAACGGAACAAAGAACAAATAGGGCATACAATACATAAATATATACAAAATATACATTTTAAACTCGAGATCAAGTGTTAAATATAAAATATAAACTTAAAACTAGAACTAAAAATGGAAGTAGAAAGAGACATTTGTTTGCCATTACGCTTTTATTTCTCATTTTTATTGACGTGTGTGAGCTTTAGGAATGTTAAAAGAACTTAAATGATATAATGGCACAGGAGAACCCAGCCTCATAGGAAGGTTGGTGAAGCTTCTGGGAGCGTTCTGGGCATAAATGCTGGCACATGTACGACAATAGCTGAATTCCAGGCTGCGTTTAGCGGGAACGGGTGTATATTTGAACATGTGGTTTCACAATTTGTTTGGGATACGGTAAAGGTGTAAAGGGAAAATGGCCCTGGACGTGAGGCGTGAGGACCGGGGACAATCCCCGTATTGTTCTGCAGCTGGTGGGGGGGCGAGGCACACTGTAACCGGAGCGGGCGGAGTCTGAAGAGTGGAATAACAGGAGAAAATATTATATATATATATATAAACACACCAGGGATAAGAGCTGCCTATATGGAGCTTCTCCTTAAATCTAAAGTTAAAGAGATGCTCTACTAAATGAGGTGGATCACGATTAGGGGCGATCGAGAGAGAGAGAAAGAGAGGGAGAGAGAAAATGAGAGGAGGATGGGCGATCGACACAGACAGAGAGAGAAGAGAGAGAGTGAAACGATGGAGAGACAGATGGAGAGTTAAAGAGCGAGTGAAAGAGAGATCAAGGGAGAATGAGGGGTGATAGATTGAGAGAGGAATAGAGAGTGAGAGAGAGAAAGAGAAATGATGGAGAGAGAAATATAGGGATTTTCAAAAGCATACACTGCAAAAAATGCCTTTTTAAAAATAAGAAAAAATGTACTATTTTTAGGAAAAAAATACTTATTTCAAGCAAAATTATCTGCCAGTGCACCAAGAAAAATGCACTTGCTAAGACTTCTTAAAACAAGATAAATTTTCTTGAAACAAGTCAAATAATCTAAACAATATTCAGTCTTACCAGGAAAATAAATCCAAAAAATGGCATAACAAGATTCAAATGCTGAATTCAAGTCAATTACACTTGTAGAGATTTTATTTTTTGCAGTGTATATTTTGCATAGCTTTATAATGATAATAATGCTTTCTATTACATAATAATAATAATA
>JAVGVS010002274.1:0-12144 GCA_032718565.1 Distichodus sexfasciatus
AATAATAATAATAATAATGTAACTAACGTCTACAAATCCATTCAAAGTTCGCCAATCGCTGAGGAAAATTAGAGATGGCGGCCGTTTTTGATCAGAACAATATACCAACATTTCAACATTTTAAGTGCGCATTTTTCGAATTTATTCAAAATCCAAAAGCACGTCACACACTAAAACTGTGACGGATTGTGGGAGGCAGGAATTAAGCATGTCAAGGTAAAACTATTGCTGTTCTGTCGAGGAAAAAGTTTTATTGAAGCCCTTGGTATAGATGGAGGGGGTCTTTTTGGTCTTTTCTCGCTGCAATGTGGTTTGTATTAGTAAAGAGCGCACCGCATTGCGAGACGCCATATTGACTCAACTAATAGGACACCATGCAAGCAGGAGCTTTAGGGGACGCCTTCACCCGAAGGGGCTCCTCTCACACACAGAAACAGTATAAGTGTAAAATAGCCATTTGGAGACGGAATTATGGAATTGAACAGAAGGCAGTGACTGCAGTACAACGAACTGTTTTGCTTTTTAATGTCACGTTTCGCGCTCAAAACAGACGATGGCAGCATTTGACATGAAGCCTGTTCACGGGCTTAGTGTTGCGTTTCATTGCTAATTCAGAGGTGTTTGGAGCTTCCATAAAGTAGATAAAGAGTTTTCAGATGGAACGGCACGTCTATGTTGTCGGTGAACACACAGGGAACACTAGAGATACCATGGTGTTCACCATTTTCTGCTTACACGGTGCACCCAAAGCCCAGAAAAAGAGTAAAAGAAACAAACGTATACTTTCCTCCATCATGGCCAATGTTGCATGCACTTTGGACAATTTGCATGCCAAACTTTGAAGCCAGTTCAATCTTCCCATCTTTCATCTACCTATGTTTAACACAGACAGACAGACAGACATGAATATGCGCGCGGACGGTCACGCGCACACACACCCGCGCGCGCGTGCACGCGCGCACACACACACGCACGCACACACACACCCACACACACACACTCGCGCGCGCACTGCAGCGTAACACACTAGCATCCGCAAACCCCTCTCAAAGAAATCTCAGATTAACCAAATCATAAATGACAAACATGGTTTGATTTCAAATTCATAAATTATAATTTAATACCAAGAACAAATTTACAGCAGAATGCTTGTTTACAATAAGCTAACACAAACAAACAAGAATTGTTTTCAACTATAAACTTCCACACACACTCACGTATATCACTTGCAATTAATAATAATCAATAATAATAAAAAAGTATCTATACGTTATCAATACCCTGCAGTAATATATTCTTATATATTTATATAAAAACGTGGGTCAGTTTAAACTGTTCATAATTACAATCATGTATCATTCTCTGGTCCATATGTGGCATGGGAACAGCCCAAGATAACTGTTCAATCAACTACACAATATGATCCCTTTTTATCCAACCACAACATGGTGTCTTGTGTGTTGAAGAAAAGCCTCAAAACAAGGACGAAATTGCAAAGCTTTCACACATACACACACAAGGCATCTGTTACAGACCGAAAAGGAGCAGGAACACTAAGTCAAAATATCCACCCCTTTCAAAACCAGCTCACCCTGTTAAGTCTTAGCCTATTATTGAACGTTTGTTTCTTTTTTTCCTTTTTTCTTTTTTTTTTTTAAATACAAGGGCTAGTGTACTGAATGCACAGATTATATCTATACAGTCAAAAACATTTACATTTATATATATCAAAGGTAAAATAGGTTAGCGACCTGTGGCCATGCATTCACAGTCTAAATACATGAAAAAGAAAAAAAGAAAAGAAAAAAAAACATTTGTCGTAATATGTATATACATTACAAACAAAACGTTCAGTGCTACTAGCTAAGTCTGCCACTCATTTTGAAGACATTTGTTTTACCGAAAAAATGGCAACCACAGTTTTTTTTCTTAATCACATATACTTTGTATAAGAAAAAAGTCCTTGAAATGAATTGACCTATATTTACAAGAATACTGCCTCTAACCGTTGTCTCTCTTTTTTACTCATTTAATTCAAGTGAAATACACAATCATAAGACTGAGTTGTAAAATTGAAGGATGTTCCCCACGCTGTCTAGCCTAAACGTAGAGTAACGTTTAATAACAAAATCAGTGATTTTTGCGCTTTACAGGCACTTTAATGTTCGGAGTAGTGGGGAGACTTGTCGAGATGTCTTCATAATACTGCTGCTTTATCATGAAAATAACGATGACCCCCTACTTTCCCCATCTTCAATACAACCGAGTTATGCTTCAAACAGTTTAGCGACGATGTAGCGCTAAAAGTGGACGGGCTTGTGGAAAAAATAATTGAAATTTGGGGAACAAATTTTGTTCTGTAGTTTGCAGTAAAAAAATGTCCACCACTTACTAAAGCTTACTGCAAGGTAAGACCATTGGAGCAGGTCGCAGCTTCCAAATAAACTTAAAACGACACACTCCACTGTTGCGTAAAAGCCTGTCCAGTGTTAACAGTTCTATGAGGCAAGGGAACATTGTAATGGTTTAAGAAGTAATGGTATTTCGGGTGTCTACGAAATACATTAAAATAGTGGCATGGATAGGGACACCCTGATGCATTACGACTAATCTTACTTTTATTGGACTGGATTGTTTATCTGAGTCCAGAAATCCCTTTTCCCGTTCATAAGGGGATAAGTGCGCTTGCAGCATTAAGTGTAACCTTGTCCTATATTGCTGTTGATTTACTTTTAATTCATGAAGAACGTCTTTACATTATTCAACTGTTTTGTAAGTCGTGGTAATTAGGAAAAACAACTGCATTCTACAGAATCACATAGGCCGGTTTGGAACCAGGAAAAGAAGGAAAAAAAAAATACAAAACAGCTATAGATACATGGACACAGGACAATATAGCCATTTGGGAAAAAAAGAAAACAGACTTTTTTTCTTTTATTCTAAGTTTCTCCAAATTGTCGCTGTAAATGCACTTCAGTTTTCTTTTCCCCAAAAGGATTATCAGAATCCTTAGTATGATTTTGTCCTTTTATTCTTTTTGTCCCTTTTTCACTTTTTCTGTCTTTCATTTTTTATATAAAAAAGCATAAGAACAAGTTGTTCAGAATGACACTGTGAGCAATCGGGATTTTTTTTTTTTTTTGAAAGTTCACTGAATGTTCTCATTTTTTTTTAAATTCACAGTCATTTAGGAAAACGTCTTTCTTGGTGAAAGTAAACTCGTGTAACAGCCGTTTCCTTCAACAAAAGAAGCGCTAACTATTGTAGTCACCAACCCCCTTTGATCACTCCTTCTGCTTATTGAATCGGCATGTAAGGCCAGTTAAAACTGCTCCCCGAAAGCAACATATCCCGGATGAGGGTTTCAATTGGGGTTTTACCTACCAATCGGACGAAAAATAATTGCTCTATGACCGAAGAGGACACTGTGCGGAGAGAAGGCAAGCGGAGTAATAACTTCCCAAATCGAGTGGGTTGGTTGGGGTACTGGCTCCGTACGTATTCCTCCAGTGCACACTGCGACTTCTCCTGCAAACTTTCGATATGGGCCACGTCTGACAGACCACAAGCATCTATAGAGGAAGAAACAAGAAGGTGGGGAAAATGTTACGTTGACTGTAGCTTGTGTTGCAGGCTTCCATTACATGAGTATCAATCATAGTTGTTGCGTGTTATACTAAAATACCGGGCTTACAGATTGTCAATGCGCCAACATCATTCAGCATCATTCAGCTTTGATATCACTTCAGTGAATACACACATCCACACACGGCATCATAAAAACACACTCTGTCCCGGCTATCAAATCTACGTGGGTCGTGGATCTGTCAAATGTAGTCGTGCCTTGAGAGCTAACCGGTTGCATAGTGAGATGTAAAGGAGGACGCTCACGTCAGGCCTGAAGCCATCATGCAAGTATGAAGTATGGTGGGGAAGAGCGTCCAGGATATTTTTTTATTTTAAAAAGAAACACAGAAAAAGCGTATTGACGTTATCTGAAGGATATGGCGGAGAAGCTTGTGCTATTTTTACATTTTATTTTATTTAAAAGTGTAACAAAAAATAGAATAATAAAATAATAGAATTCTACACTATGGATCCACGACGGTAATGAGAATGTTCAAGAGCATTCACTCGAATTATAGCCTGGTGTAAGACACGCAAGTGTGTATATGTTTGTTTTTGTTTTAAAAAAAATCAGATATTGCATTCAGGGCTTGAGCTGACCTGCAGACTGCGTTGTGAAGTCGCTTTAAGACACGATAACAAACTCTTTTAATTCGCAGGCAGCCGGCATGTAGACAGAGTGCAGCCGTATGCCAACACTTCATCACAATATGGCGACAGCGAAAAAGTAGCCGTGTCCCTGTATGCAGTGTTTGGACTTCTTCTTGTTCCCTCAAATACAAAACGCTGCTTCAAAAAGACTTAAATGCACAGAACTGGGTAGTAGTGGGTGTAAAGACTGCAGGACTCCATGTTTAAATAAAAATGAGCTGATACAACATCTAGGCAAATTTTAAATAACACGTTATCACTGTAATAGTGTAATAAGTGTAATAGTGTTTTTGGCTTCGTACAAAATATTTGCAGTTTTTAACGAGCAAAATAACTTTTAATAATTGCACGTGCAGAATAAAACTGCATGATTACTGTGATTTATAAATAAGACTACAGATTAACAGATCTTCACCGTCACATAGACTTCGAGGGATTCTACTCTCTATTTTACCCAAGAACATATTCTCGGTAAGGTTTGGGAACTGTGCAACTTCTAGCTTTAAGTCTGTAATGCACAAATAAAGAAAGGAAGTTAGGGTCATGACCCAGTTCTGGAACGAGTCCAGCATGTGTCTCGGACCCCTAGATCCCCCTAACAAAACAAGGAAGAATTGTGAGCCTTTTTAGCACATGGAATGAAACGTCTCCTTCCCGCCCGACGCATCGAAGCACAATTGAACCAATCAGGCCTTCCACATTTATCATAACTTAAAGCAATATATCAATTGAAACGATCAAGCTCACAGCGGAAAGTTGGGCTTAAATATATGTAAATAGAGCATTAGGCCTTTCTTCCTCTTCCTACCAGCGCACTCATCTCCCCTCCCCCACCAAGCGTGACATCATTAATATCTGTCATTCCAAATAAATACAAATAATTGATTGTGCCTAAACGTCAAATTACGTGAACGGTATATTGTTAATTTTAAAAATACCAAATACTTTTACGGTGACGTTCTCAAATGATATACTGTGCGAAACCCCTTGGAATGTTTTATTTACTGACAGTATTTGCAGTTGTTCACGTTATAGCTCTTGGTGCAGCTAAGAAAGTACAAGTGTTTAGAAAGGGAATCAGTATTTACGTATTAATAATACTGTTATTGTATTTAATTTTTTGGTTAAATATTTGTTCTGTACAGGCCCGACATATACTGAAGATGCTGGGCCTAAACATAAATAAATACGAATTTAACTGGTGAGCTAATCTGTTCAAACTGTTATTTTATTGGCTCTTTAACTTTTTAATTATATTACTGAAAAAACGTTAATGCATAATCTAGCACAGTTCCGCCATAGTTAGGTTAATGGATAGCCACAGTGGAAAAAATTAAAACAAACCGGTCATGTTTCGTTTTTCAATTACATTCCCTAACAAATTAACCACAAATAAGAACTAGTGTTAATACTTTGAAAAAACATAAATTGTGATAATTATTAGAACGCCTTACCATGCATGGAAGTAATAACTACACCCCAAAACAACCTTTGTAAATACGTATAAATTCTAAACTTACCCGTAGTGAATAGCACGATGGCTTTTAAGCAGCTGTATTCAGCAGAGTCAACGTGCAAAGCTTTTAGCTTTTCTACTTGTTCTTGGAAGATCCTAATGTGGTCCATAAAGGCGACCACTCTGTCCGCAGACATGGGGGAGGCGTGGAGGCCAGCCGCCGCCAGCAGAGGGGCCACATGGAGCGGCATGGAGCACTGAGCAGCGTTGAGCACGAACAGCTCGCTCCAGGTCAACCTCAGAAGGGCGACCTGGTCTGTGATCTGCAGGTCTGGGAAGAAGGGAATATTCCTGGCCCACTCCACCGCGCTGAACAGCATCCTGGCCGCCAGTTCACAAATGTTCTCGATGCCCATGATATTGTTGGGCTGCATGCATTGACTGCCATAGCGGGACGTTGGATAGGGCTCCGCTCGCAGCAGAAGAGAGATATATCCGGATAAGTAGGAATGGCAGTGCAGTGGGTCCCCATTTGTCAAGGCGAACTGGCCGTGGTGTGGCTGTGTGGGTGGCATCCTTCCCCTCTGGACCGCTGCAGTAAAAAGAGAAACTGTAGATATTGATGCCTGAATTCTACACAATAATAATACAATATGATCTTGCATTACTTAATGCACTTGGGCTGCTGCTATTGTTATAGCAAATATTGCAGCCAAAAAAAACAATATCACACGACTAATTAGAACATGCACGGATCTGTATTAATAAGGACATTATCTTTCAATGACAACAACGCACATTAAAAAAAACTAATGGCATAGCTTGACAACACAGTGCACTGTACAAGCTTTAAATAATTGACTAAGTTAAGACCAGTGACTCACGCAGTTAAATAAATCACTATCGTTTACACAGCACCCCACCAACTTTACTGAGAAATTTTCCCCTGAAACCCTGCAGCCTGGTCAACAAATCGGTGTGTTATATTGGACGTTATAACAACAGACCTCTGAATACAGACGCACAAAGAAAAGGCAGGGATGCTAACCCTTTACCTACTTAGCTAGCCTGAGACTCAGTTCGGCTCGCGACAACTAAAAAACTGATCAGAACTGTCGGGCCAAACTGAGTCCAAACCTGAAAATACTCAGACTAATGTTAATATCCCCCTTTTTTATGGACGTGTAAGGCGCTGTTTGAGCTCGATCTTGAACCCATATAAGCCTCGTGTGCGTGTCAGAGTGTGTGTGATTTTAATGCCGTGTGTCCATACAGTCCGCTCGCCATAACCGCGCGGCATATCTGCAGTGGTATTATTCAAATCTAGATGCACGGTCTCGTTTTATCGATAAATAATAAAAATATATATAATGCGTAGATACATCGACTATGTGAAATTCACGATCGACACGGCAAATACGGCCTGTTTTATTCGAACAGTACGGAGCACGGTAAGCGCCGTCTCGGGCATTAACGAAGGCGGATCCTTTGCGTGCTCCGCTCGGGCTGCCTGGGAGGAAGACTCGGAGAGAGAAGGAGAGAGAGAGAATATGGGAACGTAGCATACATTATTCATTCTGGCGGCTACACACAGACAAAAGACAGCAAAGGACAAGAAAAAAAAATCCCAATACCTTCCCGTCTCATGCCAACTTTGAGGCATTTTTTGAGGCGGCAGTACTGGCACTGATTGCGATGGTGCTGGTCAATGGGACAATTCCTGTTGGCACGGCATGTGTAAGTGAGGTTCCTTCGTACGCTCCGTTTGAAGAAGCTTTTGCAGCCCTCGCAAGTGAACTGGCCGTAGTGTTTACCGCTGGATTTGTCCCCACAGACCACGCACTCTATGTGCTGCTGCTGCTGCTTGTCCGACTGGCTCTGCGATGTCTGGTTGCTCGGGGTGGACTGTGCGTTATTGTTCGGGGCTCCTTGAACCGGCGTCTGAGGGGTCGGAGGGGCGACCTGAGAGGCCGTCAGACTCAACTGGCCTGGTTGAGGGGTCGGTAGTGATAGTCCTTGGGCTTGCGATGAGAGAGCGCCTTGCGTCTCAGCCACATCGTCCTGGGAGCCTCTCCACACTACCATTGCCATATCTATCAGTCAACGTTAAAAAACTTTTTGTCTTCCGTTTTGGGTGGCGTGGTGTCTTGCTTCGAAAATAACAGCACGGCGTTCTGTGGTTTCTTTCTGGAAATCGGTGAAGAGTTGTCAAATAAATAACGCGCGGTCGGTAAAGCACTGTCTGATTATCCGACGAAACTTGCGCACCGTTGTCAAAGCAGTAGCCTATTTAACGAACAGAAACGCGTTACTTGGCAATGGGCTAGAAGTGAGGCGAAGACGACCCGAATCGCAGTCCTGCTCTTAGAGGCCAAGTCCAGGGGCGCTTACAGTCATCCATCCAGGAAACCCATCAATGCAAAAAAAAATAAAAATAAAAATAGTAATGACAAAATAGCAAAATAAACGCGCCGGCAAAAAAAAAGAGCGAGGCAGCCTGCTGCAGAAACGGTCCGGTCTAACTTCACGCGTAAGCGACGTATCGGGCGCACGGCAAACAAACAGCTCGTCTGGATAAGCGGCGGCGGGCGACACCAAGTTCCAGCGCAAAAGTCTTGAAGGAAAAAACCAACAACTGGCGAAAAAATATCGCTGCTTCTTCCTTTTTCTTCCCGCTGAGGTAGCGCTAGCAGCCGGGTGCGGACGGTGCCTGTGCTTGAGTCAAATATGAAGTCAACTCTCCGGCGAGCGGCAGCGATAATAAAACAAAAAGATCACAACCTATAGAACCTCCTTCGCGCGCGGAAAAAATAATAAAGAGGGAGCAAGAGAGAGGGAGAGAACGGAGAATCAAAGTGATCAAATATGTTAAAAAGGGGGAGGTTAGGAAGTGATTGCGATTTGTAGGCGCTGGGCTGGCAGAATGCTTTCTCTCTGATCAGCTCACCGAGCTCTCTATATAGTGAACTTTGACACGACTGCTGCAACTTAGCACACGTTACCATGGAGATGAGTTGCCATATATGGAAAGTGAGTGTGTTTGACTGGTCAGAGCTCACGGACCGCCCCCTGAACCCTATTGGCTAGTCGGCACTTGTGCTACTTGGTACTTTGCCAAAGCGAAGAAAAAGGGTCGAGGAGCCTCTTGGTCCTAACGCCAGTCGGAATCACATTCATACAATAAGCGCAAAGCTCGCATTTATATTTTTTAATTGTAAATAAATTCAAAGAAGCGGAACCGGTCTAACGTACTACACTGTGCTCGAAGAGTTCTCCGAGATCTACAGTTTTTAATATAATCCTAGCATATGATTTGCTACAAAATATGAACTCAACACACCAATATCTTTTATTCTATGGGTGCAATTAGGACATACTTTTCAATTGCTGTTTGTAAGCGACATTTCTAAGCTATTCTACCGCTTGAAAGCGTAAAACGTGTGTATTAGTCGTATATGATACTCCAAAGTTGCGACGGATATGACAAAATCTGAGATCAATTTCTTCAAGCATCAGTCGGCTTTGGACTAGACTAATTCTAAATAATCAGAATACATTATCACGGGGACAGAAAAGGTAATGCATAGGTAAATAAACACTAATAATACAAAAATAAAACCAAGACACTAATATCATTAGAATTCCATTTTGGCATTTTCTGTGTGCGTATGAGCGATTTGGACAGTACACTTGACGGCAATAGACTTATGAAAAGACTAACATTCAATTGTTAAAAATGACTTGCATGTTACGTTATAGAACATATAGTTTATAAGTATCCCTTCTTAACCACTGCAATATTTCTACCTCAAGCCATGCAAGTAGAGTCGACTAGCCGCACGATGCGCATTATGACCGTACAAAAGCCCAACTGTCTTTTATTTCCTCTTAAGTTTAAACATTAAGCAATGGTTTACTATATAATTTATATTTACAATATTGTTGAATATGAGCGTTAGTGCAATTTAAATGCTATAAATAACTGTAAAATCCAAACCGTCTGAGTGATAAACAGCCCTTTCCACTTTAAAAAAAATATTTCATTAAAACAACTGAATTAGCTTTAAGCACTCATAATCAGTCCTCTGTCTTCAGAAAAAATATATATTTATATAACGTTTTAGCAACATGTACATAGTAATGAATTTAATGATGCAAACTTAGGGCGCAGCTTCGCACTAATGCGTTAATGTTCTCACTCAATTAAACAAATATGTTCTAGACAATAGTGTAAAAAAAAAAATAGGATTGAGAATTGACTGGATATATTGCATTCTATAATTGGAAATAAACACTGTAACTACAATATAGCTCAGGATCCGAGTTCATTTTGAGGTCTAACTTTTGCGGATGGTGAAATCAAGGTCTGTCATTTCGCCTTCTCAGGTTGTCAGAGCGAATCCCAAAAAGCTCGCATGTCAAAGGGCTACTTTGTGCATCACCAGGGGCTGTCAGAGCGAGTCCACGGCAAAATTTACAGTGTTAAATCCGAGCATATGCTGCCAATGAGGAGAAATGTTGAAGAGAGGATCTATGACAGTATCTGGGTGCCCCCTAGCGTATGGATCATTTCTACCTCAAATCGCGCTTTAATGTGCAAGAGCCATCTTAAATGGAAACCGCCGCTCCGGCTGCTCGCCTCTCGCGTACACCAAAAGCAACATGCGCCCATTTTAATCTGATTAATGCTTTTGAGATTTGCTTCTAATTGACTCGGACGTTGCAGGCTACGTGCGCGCATCTCCGCAGCGCTGTTTTCTCTTACGTGTTGCGCGAGCGGACGGGTAACAGCAGTTTTAGAGCTTATTTGTTGTGGTTGAATTAAGATATTAAAAAGTGAGCACCGCACAGCGACACCGATATTTGCCAAAACTATTGCCGTAAAACAGACAGGCGAAAAAGCGCACGACTAAAGGGGGGAAAAAACAAGCAGGTTCTGTTCGGAATTTACTCCAAGACATCAATGGTGAGTGAAAGATTTTTACTTTTTCACATTTGTGCGTACAGAAATGTATGCTGTTGTCATGTTGTTTACCGCATTTAGGAGAGCATAAGTAAATAACAGCACTTTCAGCAGCAGCGTGAGCCCGCATTATTTACAAGTTTATTATATCTAATTATTTTCTTGGAAAAAAACTACTACTAGTCAACGTTTCGCGCAGCACTGCCAAAGCGTCCAAGCGCGTAAAACGGATTCATTTGGCGTTTCTCCGTTTAATGTTTAGATCATGACAGAGTCCCGACTATTAATGATTCACAAGGCACAAAACAATCAGGTAGGTACTGACACAGAGGAGACAGGAAAACATAAAGAAGAAGATAACAGCATCAATATGAACACACAGCCTCCCAGACATACCAAACGCATAGGATGTCGACTCTTCTTCCCCGTGATGCATCCTCTCCTAGAGAAAACGCACTTAGTCTTCTTTTTTCTTTGTGTTTTATCGCTCTGTTTGTCAGGGCAAGCAACGTTTCCTTCCCCACTGATGCTATAATACACAAAAAAAGAAGCGATTTCCTCTGTTTATTGAAATTATTGTGCAAAAGCTTTATGGAGTCAAAGGAAAAAAGGAAAGAAATTGGCAAAGCGTCCGACAAAAGCAGATGAACTTTTTTTTTTCTGCGACGCTGTAACTGTTGTTATTTGGTGTATATCTTTATGAACATACCCTCATGTGGGTTTCAGTAAAAGCAGAGATGAAAGTTTTGGAGCAGAGGAAAAAACAAGATGTTCCTTTGCGTCTTTTTTCTTTTGCACAGAAGGTAAAAAGGCGCCTGGGTGCTGCTGCTTTGTGTGGGCTGAGTGATGGGGAAAGGCGGGAGGGAGGGAGAGAATGAAGAGAGACACCTGTCTGCTTTCCTGCAAACGAGGGACAGTGATACACTTCTGTCACTTTCCCCCCGTGGTCAAGTTCAACACGTGCAAACTAAACTTTTAAGAGACCACTTAAACCTCGCGGAGCCTATGGAGCTCAGTGAAAAGCATAAGTGTAAATGTCCCCCCGAAAAAAGGGACCCGACAGTAGGAAGCCATTAAGACGCACGTCATAAAACACAACAATAAAATCTACATTTACTGGTGCAAGAGGAGCTAACTTAACTAATCACTTTGTCTTTTAAAAATAAAGCGGGATGATAACCAGGATGTGAATTGCATGAATACCAAAATGCGGCAAGAACAACACTAATGATGATGGTAATAAACGTGCTAAATTATGTTTAATCCTTTGTTTATTGGAAAAATGCTAAAACTCAAGACACTGAGATTGCGTTTCAAGCGACAAAAATCGGATTTATTCAATCAGATGTGATTATGTGAATTAGATTGTTTTTACAACACAATGGTAAATGAATGCGCAAATGCGTTCCTTAAGGCATTAATTGATTGATTCGGCAGTATATATATA
>JAVGVS010002275.1:0-12141 GCA_032718565.1 Distichodus sexfasciatus
TTGTTATTATTATTATTAAAACAGAGAGTAAAACTATAGTTTTGATCTGGAGCTGTTGAATAATCATTGTTAAAACTTACCAACTGTCAAGATATAAAGTAAAAATAACGAATCATGTCATAACCTTCTTTGCTGCAAGTTCTTCTTTTCTCCAAGTTACTCTCCTGTTTCACACGCACCTGGTGTTTGAATGCATTTTACCCCAACTGAAGCTTCAGTTACGTCTCAGTGCGTTGCAAATTTGAGAGGATACTCACATTATTGATGGTGGCAATGAAAAGCAGGATTGCTGAGACGATGTGGAAGAGGATGATGAAGGCCAGAATCACCAGCATGACTGACACTGAGGGTAAACAGCGATCAGGGAAAAGCTGAACACAGAAAAAACACGAGAAACGCTGTTAGTCGGCTACTCGTGTTTCTCAACAACACATCGTTTATCAGACATCATTAAAGTCTGCATGATGAGTTAAACTGTAGGGCTGGGCAACTAATCAATAAATTCAGAACCTTTAATCAACATAATCTTTGTCACTGATGAATATTTCAATTAATTTTTAAAAATTCTGGGTATATTTTCTCGCAGTGTGTGTTCATGTGCTGTCTCTTTAGACCCGTACGACAGCACATGTTGTCACATTACACTGCCACTTATTTTAAAACAACAAAGATACGCACTCTTTCTGTAAAACAACTACGCCAGCTGTAATAGTTGAGCATATTTACACAGCGGCAGACCATAATGGCAGACCATAATGAATTATATCATAATGGAGTTCTTCGGTGGTTTTCTGGCTGTGCATAAAAATTCTAGTTAAAAAGAACATCACGCTAGTAACTATGGCGGCACGATCTGTGTGCAGTGTGAAGTAATGTAGAAAACTCGACTGAACGCATCATGACGCATTGAGATATCACATCTAATCGAGTCTTTGACATGATAATCGTAAACTGATTCGAATCGTGAGACCAGTGAATATTCACACCTCTAATGTTCATGCTATTATTTGATTCCGATATGCATCTTAAAAATAACGTGTTAAAAATGTGTTTTTTATTGTTTTTTTTTTGTGTGACAAATCTACTAAAGTAGTAAAAGCACCTACTTGTAATGTACTTCATGCCTGTCATATACGCTACCAGTCAAAAGTTTGGACACACCTTCCCATTCAATGTTTTTTCTTTATCTTCATCACTATTTACATTGTAGATTCTCACTAAAGGCATCAAAACTATGAATGAACTGTGTAACGGCTATTTGACCAAGAAGGAGAGTGATGGAGTGCTGCGCCACATGGCCTGGCCTCCACAGTCACCTGACCAAACCCAATCGAGATGGTTTGGGATGAGATGGACCACAGAGTGAAGGGAAAAGGGCCAACAAGTGCTCAGCATCTGTGGAAACTCCTTCAAGACTGCTGGAAAAGCATTTCAGGTGACGACCTCATGAAGCTCATCGAGAGAATGTCAAGACTGTGCAAAGCAGTGATCAAAGCAAAGGGTGGTTATTTTCAAGAATCTAAGATATAAAACATGTTTTGGGTTATTTCATACTTTTTGTTTACTACATAATTCCATATGTGTTCATTCATAGTGCCTTCAGTGAGAATCTACAATGGAAATAGTCATGATAATAAAGAATAAAACATTGAATGGGAAGGTGTGTCTAAACTTTTGACTGGTAGTGTAGTTGCTTCTGTGTAATTAGATCCAAATTCTTAAATGCTTAAATGTAAGAACAATATCAATGAAACATTCTTTTTTGTGAGTAATATTGGATAAGAAAAAACACTGAACCCAGTTTCTTATGTCTTTGTAGCATCAATCATGAGCACTTCACTTCAAAATGACAAATGTTTTTGCTGTTTAAATGAAATATATAAAATCTTTGTGGCACAATTCGTGCATAAATTGCCGCACTTCAACTGGTCACAAACCAAGCGCAATAACAAGATTTTTCTGGGTGCAACACCCAAAGCCCGAGGCTTCATTATGACCAGAAGTTATGCGACAACCAGAAGAACGAGTAAACAGGAGATGTGATTCATCTCTTCGGTCTAAACGTCAAGCTTTACGTCCAACCTCAGACATCTACTTAAGCAGAAGCAGAGTAACGCCATATTACAGGTGTAAAGTTGTGGTACAATACCACATTATACCAATTATTTAGAATATTTTTGTGAGAGCACAAGATGTTTTCGCTTAAGCAGAAGATATTTTTGTGAGAGCGTGAGATGTTTTTGATTAAGCATGAGATGTTTTTGTGAGAGCACAAGATGTTTTCCCTTGAGCACAAGATGTTTTCACTTGAGCACAAGATGTTTTCCCATGAGCACAAGATGTTTTCCCATGAGCACAAGATGTTTTTGTGAGAGCACGAGATGTTTTTGCTTGAGCATGAGATGTTTTTGCTTGAGCATGAGATGTTTCGCTTGAGCACGAGATGTTTTTTGTGAGAGCGCAAGATGTTTTCCCTTGAGCACGAGATGTTTTTGTGAGAGCACGAGATGTTTTCACTTGAGCATTACATGGACGTTCTGAAAGATTCTTCCATGAAGTTGGGAGTCCCAACACTGACCAGTCAGCATGCTGTCCGGTGATGTCATGCTGCAGTAGCGTCAGCTCCGGGCTCTCGTCTGACGCTCTATTCAGGACCAGATTTAACCGTGAATGGGATTTAAAGCTTCAGGGCCCCACAGAACTCGGACTTCAGTAGGGGCTTCACTGGTTCACTAAGTCCAAACGGGGGACCTGAATGCACAGAAAGTGCACCATAGTCCAAAAAATGATCCAAATCCTTGCACTGTTGCACTCAAGACTATTCGCTTGCTCGACCCCAAAGAGATGTGAGGGGGGAAAAATGGGAGTTTCACACGCACACAAGATGTTTTTACGGGATGTTTTTGCTTGAGCATCGCGTATTAAAAACGCTCAAGTACTGCTCAATTTTTCAGCTATTACACAATTATGGCAATTCTACCGAGGACGCGAGACAAGGCTTTAACAAAGAGAGCGCCTCTACAAAAGCGCTTCAGTTCCACTTTATAATTAGACGCTCGATCTGCTCCCTGAGACGGAGAGAAATTCCTCATTCCGGCACAAAATATATCTTCATGGTCATGTGGAGAGCGAGTGCGCTGGCCGTCATCCGGTCCAGTGTGAAGTCTGTTGATGCGTGTTTTAATCTGAGGACTGAAGTCACAATGCACTTTACATATCGACTAGTACTAGTATCTACCTGTAATTTTACCGTAATGATGCACATGTACTGTTACTGTTTACAGTATAAATTCCTATGTAGGAATCATATCTTTTATATATGTATATTTATTCTTTAAATTTAGTTCTTTAAATGTTTCTAAACCTGATGGACTGGTTTCTTGCTCATGAATTAAGCCTAGTCTTGGACTAAACTGCAGTACCAATGGAGATTTACCATTCAGACTTAAAGCTAGTCCAGGACTAGTCCAGGACTAGGCTTAATCCACTATGTTGTTCATTTCAAATTTCTTCATTTGCACGCATCAGGGAGCCTTTCACCACGTTGTGCTTGTATAGCTTTGTACATGAAAAACAAAGAATCCTGAATCTTAAAGACTCTTCCTGAACTGACCTCAGATCTGTTAATCCCCTTCAAGAGTGATCAGCTGTGAAACTCTTAATTTGGACTAAAGCTTGTTTCTTGTCCTACAGCAATATATTTTTTTTATAGCTATGTGTCAAATCTTGTTGCATGTAAAAAGGCCCGCCACATTTTTGGGGGTAATTTGATTTCTCCGAGGAATGTTTTGGTAAATTTTATGGGATGGAGACAGTCTAAGAAGTCTTGTTTGTGTGTGAGAGAAGACACACACGGCTTCCTTAGAGGACGAAGCTATCTTCATCGTAAGTACCTCAGTGGTAACTTTACCGGTCTGGGATTTGTCCCGGCGACCTTCTGATCACGGGGTGAACGCCCAACCGTTACGCCACCAACCGTCCTTATACCAACTGTGTACAAAGGACAAGAGAAGTCCTTGGCTACTTTTCTGCCAACATTTTATGGGAGCGTCTCAATCCGATACTGACTCGAATATTCTCTGACACGGTAAGATCATAAAGTTGCAAGAAAAAAACAGCTGCCTGACTTGCCAGTATTACAGAACATCCTATTTTTATCTCATCACCGAAATATGGATTAGTCTCGTGAATTTGTGACTTTACAATGTCACAAATATATATATAAGAATATTCCAGTTTTTAAAATCATAAATTGATGTGACATTAATCTTGGAATTTTAAACTTCATTTCTTGGAATGTTACTCCGTCCCTCAGCTCCAATTATTATAAACATGTTTTTATTAGTGGCTGTAGATCTGACACGGTTGTAAAGAAAAAGAGAATTTTATATTTCATACACATTCTTGGCTGTACTCAAACCTTGAGCTCAATACTTGAAAGTTAACGTTCTACACAAATAACTATCAAAATGACTGAGTCGAAGTATCAATCGTAAATTGGAGTTAACAACAGGGATGCACCGATCCAACTTTTTCATTTCCGATATCGATGCCGATATTTTAACTTGAGCTTTGATTTAAATCCTGTTTTCCAAACTAAAACAATGTAATAATTATACACCCATATGTATATGCAAAATTATTTATTATTAAAATAACATCAAAAAAATTATTAATTTAAACACAGTTCTATATTTTGTGAAGATCACTAATCCTGCGGTGCAAAACCACCAGGAACACAGAGATTGCGAGTGAGAGCTGGTGTTGTTAAGGAAATTAAACAGTATAATCGTGTGATTAGCATTAACAAATTAGCGCAAATGTCGAACAATAAACCAGCTTTACCGCAGTGTCACTTCCCATGCAGAACGGATTGTGCGTGTGCGCATAGGAAAACATGGGAAAAAATTTAATTGATCAGATCGGCTCCATCGCTCGGCCCAATGCCACCGATACCATATCCAGCAGTTTGAGTCGTTATTGGACCGATATATGATCCACGTATTGGATCTGGGCGTCTCTAATTAAAGTTGACTCTAGGGATGCACCGATACAGCACTTTTGGGAAACGTGCCCCCGGTCTATCTCATCAAGAGTGTATCAGGAGTGGTGTGTTCGGTGAGAGGAAACTCCAATCTGTCCCCTGATGTTGACCCGAATTTAACGCTCCTGCCTTGAGGTCACAAGCCGCAATTTGAGCCGGCCCATAAATCCTGCTTGTGAAAATAAGAATGAGACGTTCCCACCTTCAAACATTCCATTGCAGCCCTTCAGAGATTTGCTAGGGGTGTTAACAACATTGATTCAACGTTCAACGAGCCCACAGCTTCGATTGCTACGTTACTTTATATTGATCAGGAGGTGTGTTTTTTTTATAAAAAAGAGAGCATTGATTTTTATTTGAATAAAATGTTGAATGAAATGTTTTAAATGTTGAATAAAAATGTCAAATGATGTTTTAGTTGTCTGAAGATTTGTTATGAATGGAAGTTGTGTTAAATCAGTATGTGATATTGTCTCATAGCGATCACTGCCTCCTGAACTCAACTGAAATCACATCGTAGCAGATTTCGTGATATTGGAAGCTTTTACAATGTAATATGAATAAAATCATGAATGAGATTAGCAACTATGTTGAATCTAGGGGTGGGTATTGGGTCCGTGTACCTTGTGTTCATTGGATTTTCGACTCTGAAACCAAAATCGGAAAACGAAAAATAACGTGAAATGGGTGCGCTTTCAGTACATTTTATCACCATATTCGAATTTTGGGTCATTTACTGTTTTTCCTTGCTTAACACAGATGCTCAAACAAACAAATACAATATCTAATAATCCCAAATGTAAAAACGGATTATTTTTCTATTAACATTTCAAAAATTGCCCGGAGTGTCGCACATCGTGTGACGTAAAAGTCAGAGTGTCGGGGCACGAGTCTCCAAGACGGAGGATCACAAAAAAATGGCGTCTCTGGAGCCCTATGGCGAGTTAATTAAGGAAGTGCTCAAAAAAAAAGGCACACATATGCAGATATTTCATCTACGTTGTGTCAGTTAGGGGTACAGAGGGGGTCATCTGAACTGAGTGTCCAGATATTCTTGTCCGTTTATGTCCGACTCTTTTAAAGTGATCCTTTTGTTACCTTTAAAAAGTATATAACTATAGCCATCCATCGCTTGCTTGGATAAGATGCGAGTAGGCTTATTTCTCTTTCCGATTCATTATTTTTTCCTGTTTTATTTCCGGTTCATTCAAAAGTAAAAATGTACAGTTGAAAATAGAAATATAGAAAATCGAGCCATTGTTTTAAAAATCATTTTATTCTCCACAAAATGCTTCAATATTCATTTTCTGTCAGTTGGCAGTAAAACAGTTATCAAAATAAGGTCTTGAAATCCGTTTTCCGATTTCGATTTCAGAGTCGAAAATCCAATGAACGCAAGGTACACAGACCGTATTGGCAAGGACCTCACGATACGTATCACGATACATGGGTCACGATATGATTATATCACGATATATTGAGGTACTGTACATATTGCGATATACTACAGTTCAATGAAAATGTAAAAACAGAGCTGAAATGCAAGTTGCTGTGTACGATCTGGGTGGTGTTAATGAAATACATTACATTAATAATTCAGCCAAAACAACATAACTCAGAACTGAATTTTAACTTTACTGTCTTTGCATTTTAACACACTGAACTAGTGGACGCCGAAAACGTTAAGATAAAGTGCATAAGATTGAAAATAAGACAAAGTGTCCAGTCAGTTATCTGAGGCTGCTTGTGGTGCATAATTCTCCCCTTGGAAATATAGATTTTGGAGCTAGAAATCAATATAGTATATCGTGAAAAGAAATATTGCAATATATTGATTTTTTTGCACAGCCCTAGTTGAATCATCGTCCATTGAATCTATATAATATCGTACTTTGATGAAACTTATGACAGAATTACAGTGCTTGATTATTGCAATTATTACAGCTAGAGGTCGACCGATATTGGTTTTTCAGGGCCGATATCGATACCGATAATTGCTAGTTAACGAGGCCGATAACCGAAATTTGGAAACGATATGTAAAAAAAGAGAAAATCTGTCGAAATTAAGAATTTTACGATCACCAAGCTCAGCTGAAACTCTCCTCTTCTCCTTCTCTGAGCGTCACGCTGCGCCCATGTGTGAATGTAGTGGTGAGTAAATTGGGACTTGTCAGATTTTTGTGGATTTGTAAGAACATTCCTGTACATAAGCAATAGAGCTTGGCTGATAAATCGTATTGATATTATTGGCTGATGTAAGATTATTGCTGGCTCTTGAACCGAATCAGATCAAAATCATATTGTCGTCAGACTTTGAATCTTGGGCTGTTCAATCGCTATAACATTGTTTTGTGATGAAACTTGTGATTTACACAAAGGAATAGTGAGCTAAAGGGAAGAGACGGATTTGGGTCCACCTTGATCACGCCACTACAGCCTCGTGTTGAACACAGCAGGAAAGAAGCAGGGAGGGCGGTAGGGAGGGAGGGAGGCGCCGGGCAAAATGGAGGGAAAAGAATAAGTCGAGCAGAAAAGCTGCTGGTTGAGAAAAAAACAGAAGTATGTAACCTCAGGGCTTTCTGTCCAAAATACAAAAAAACTCTGGCTTTGTTCCACAAAAACATGACATAGGAAACTGAACAGTTTGAAGTCAAAAAGGGGGCTGTGTACCTTTGCTTATAACATAAAGTTGACAAATAGGGCTGTACGATCTCATAAATCTCATTTTCCCAATATAAATTAAGTAGAATTTTAGCAAGCAAAATGTCATGTCTATATGTGCTGACACGGGCACTATGGAACACCAAAAGTGCCACAATTTGCCTTTATTTTAACACAATTGACAGTAAAACACTTGTTTTTATGCCGTTTTATTCATTAATAATGCTGGGGTTTTTTGGAGCACTCTAATATACTGTCACTTATCACACCGTTGAAGCGTCGCTTTTTACGGCGCTCTAGTAAGGTGACTTCAAGGCGAATCGTGGCACCTTTGGCGTTTCGCAGATCTGAACGCGGGAAAACCTAAAAATATATTGTTATTTAAACAGGGTTTTTTTTGGCAACACCACTAATATAATATGAAACGAAATTTCGTCTTCTGATATATATTTCATCATCTTGCACAGCCCTATTGCCAGTTTTTTCACTGCTGCATTTAGAATGAAATTTGCAAATAAAGTCATTATTGTGTTGCCAACTGCACCTTAAACATGGACTACAATACCTTGCAAAACCCAAAATTTCTTGTAAAATGGTCTTTGACAATGCGACTGAACAGTGGCGTTTGCGACTTTGTGTCAGTATCCAGTGGAACACGTCCTGTCGTAGAATTTGTCAATTATATTTTATTGTTTGCAGTAAAGGTGGTCATGTACAGTAGCATTAACATGAGTATATTTTGTGATCAGTGTCATTTCACAAGGCATTGCAGCAGCACGTTTGCTGGAAATTTGCAAAGTTAATTCCGAATGCAACAGTGAAAGCATTTTGAAAATCGGTCCACATGTGCCAAAGGTTTGAGCAAAATGTACCCATGGTGTATTTAATCTCTAATTTCACCAGAATGGCAGTTAACTGTTAATAATTGTGGATTTAACCTCACATCCTAAGTTATAACATGAGAGCAGTGATCCAACCGCAGTTGGACAAGCTGAACCTGAGCCTAGAAAAGCACAAAGAGCTAAAATAACCCCAAATGTTCAATCTGACATTCAGCAGGGAAATCCAACAGAGGTAAAAGAGTTTCGGCTCACGTCTTAACCCAGCCAGTGGGGACGAGATCAACTCTCAGAAGGAAATTCCTAATGTTACACCTCTAATAATATTAGCTGTAATAACGTTGAGCGTAAGGCGTGGTATATAAGCTTAAACACCGGCGAGAACAAGAGCGACATTGTGAGACGCCGACATGGAAACGTCTACGATTACACGCTGCCAAAAACGGATTTGTCCATGAATCTGTCATAAGGCTCCAAATATAAACTTTTACACACAGCGTATAGAGCCGAGAGCGTATAGCCTGGGTCAGAAAGAAGTCAAATATGAAAGAGGTGTGTGTGTGTAAGGTATAAGTGTGTGCATCTCGAACATTTCAACCCCAAACATCTCCCAAATTTTTCCACTTTTAATTCTCATACTCGGTGGAAAACGCTGACTCAGACTTTGGCCGCTGTAACGCCTCAAGGCTCTGCGTCTTTCTTTTTTCATAAAGCGAAAGCCGCAGTCTCTTCCAGGTCGGTTGCTGACCACAGCAGACGGGACGGACGCTGACGGAAGGAATGACGGAGGAGAGGAAAACTCCACTGGCAAAAAAAAGTGTGACCGAATCTCCAGCGAAAACCCAGCATTCCCTCGCTAACGCCGACGCGGAATTATCATGATAACGAGTTTACCTCAATGGGCCTGATGTAAACGTGACGAAGTGACCTTTTCCCCCCCAAAACTGGGAAGGAACATTCGAGCCGTTGAGGCCGATGTTCTCTGAATCATGTCTGCGGGTTTGTCTGAATGTTTAGGACTCAGAAGAGACGGATTCCACCAGTGTTCTTGGAGCAGAACAGCTTGGCAAACAAGAGATGGAAATCTGCTGGCGCAAAAGATCCAGAAGTCTGCAAATGATCTTGTATATGTACATATTTAATAAATATCTGCATGTCAACCTAACATTCATTACATAACTGCAGGGGTTTAGGCTGATATTGTTTATGCAAATATCCATGCAAAAATACTAGGGGTGTTCACATAATCATATAATCGATGCATTGCGACGCAGACCATAATGGATTATATCATAATGACGTTGCTTGGTGATTTTCTGGCTGCAGCATAAAAGTTCTAGTTAAAAAGAAGGTAACTATGGCGATCCATGCCCAATCTGTGTGCAATGTGAATAAAGTAGAAAAATTGACGGGACCCATCGTGATAAATCGAGATATCGTATCGTATCGAATCAAAACGTGGACATGATAATCGTAATCGAATCGAATCGTGAGACCAGCGAAGGTTCACATCTCTACTAATGCAAATATTTAATCAACAGTAGGTTGATTATGTCGTTGGAAGAGTTCTGCATTTTCAAAATCAAAATAATTTTGATTATATAGTCTACTTGCTGTTTAGCGGATGCATAATAATATCGGAATCGGACGATAATTGCTTTTTTAAAAAGTCGTCAGCATCGGACCGATGTTTAGATTTGCCTGATATTTTTCAGCCGATATTTGATGACAAATTTACTGCATGTCGGGAAGGTAGCGCTTGTGCCAGGCATGTTTAAAGAGGTGGGTATTGGCAAGGACCTCACGATATGATATGTAGCACGATACATGAGTCACGTTATGTTTATATCACGATATACTGCGATACTTTACATATTGCGATATATCGCGATATGCTACAGTTCACTGAAAATGCAAAAACAGAGCTGAAGTGCAAGTTGCTGTGTACAATCTGGGTCTTAATCAATCACATTACATTAATAATTCAGCCAAAACAACATAACTCAGAACTGAATTTTAACTTTATTGTCTTTGCATTTCAACACAATGAACTAGTGGACACTAAAAACATTAAGAGAAAGTGTATAAGATTCAAAATAAGAAATTAAAGTGTCCAGTCAGTTATCTGAGGCTGCTTGTGGTGCATGATTCTCCCCCTCGGAAATATCAATTTTTGGAGCTAGAAATCAGTATAGTATATCGTGAAAGGTGATGTATTGATTTTTTTGCACAGCCCTAGGATTTTATACGTCCCGCGCCGTTTGTCTCAAAATGTAGGCGTTATTTTGTGGCAAAATTCGGAGCATGCAGTGAAACGTCGCCGCGAGGCATCAGCCAATAATTCTCAAAACATGCACCTCTACTAGTTTTAGTTTTAGTCCTGCAGCAGCTGGTGCTCCAAACCTTTAGTCTGGAGATGGTTTTATTCCCAAATTTTTAAAACCCAAATATGAAATTAAAAACATCAGCTGTATCAGGTCAGCTGTCCAAAAAGCTCAGATTTTTTAGATAAACTCTTTCTTTACCTGCAGAGAGGATCTGGAGCCTCACTGACACCGACAGCTGCTGATTTCATTAAGATCAACAAGTTTGTGCCGGGCGATATGACCTGAAATCAGTATCACGATTTATCAAAGAATTTACCTCAATTAAGATTAACCAACAACTATTTTGTACTTTATTTGTATTTTGTTCTTTTCACCTTATAGTAACTGGTTGAAATACGCTCGACAATTAAATCTGGGATATTTTTCCTTACATAAGATAACACAAAATTACACGAAATAAAAAGTAATAATAGAATTCCTAAAGAATCTCGGCATGGGTGAGATTACGTTGATTAGAGGTTGTGGAGGTCGGTTTTGAATAATTTTCGCCGCACCAAATGAATAATAATAACCACATGTCCGTTTATTCATCCATTATTCATTCATCACCTTCGTGTCAAGTTTTCCTTTTAACATCGTTGTGAGGTAAAGGCAAACTCCGTCTCATTATAGTCGAGGGACAATAACATCTGCCGTTGTTGCCCGAGGTGTCAAAAAAGTTGTGTGAAAACTTGCGAGTCTCCTACATAACCTTCACAGCCTTCGCTCAGAATTGAGTATCACATTGCTGGAAAGTTGCTTCCCTTCAACAGCACAATGGATTTGATTTTTCAGGGGTGTTCGCCTTGTTCTCCCCCTCTCTCTCTCTCTGCCTCGGGCTAAAGAAATGAAACTTCTTCCGTGAGCGTTTCTGAGGTGAACAAAACAAGATATTCTCCCTTTTCTCCAGCTTTTGTTTAGCAGACATGAAGCTTTAACTCGGGACAATGGAGACGGGGGGCGGAGGGTCTCAGGAAAGCCTGCAGACACCTGCCTTTATGAAGACCAGCTTTAGTTACGCTAAAGTACTGTGCCAAAGTCTTGAGGCATTCCCCCAGTGCTTCCTAATAGGAAAATGAGAAAATAGATATAGTGATTTACTGCAACATCTGTGAATATACATGTAAATATTATTCCTCAAGCCTAAAAGTTTCAAATGCACAAAAACGGCTGCCCAAAACATACCGAAAACATACCGAACATACTGCCCAAAACATACTGAAAACATACC
>JAVGVS010002276.1:0-12140 GCA_032718565.1 Distichodus sexfasciatus
ACATTAGCAACTAACATTGTGTACATTAGCAACTAACATAGTGTACGCTAGCAACCAACATAGAGTATGTTAGCAACTAACATAGTGTACATTAGCAACTAACAGTGTACATTAGCAACTAACATAGTGTACGTTAGCAACTAACATTGTGTACATTAGAAACTAACAGTGTACGTTAGCAACTAACATAGTGTACATTAGCAACTAGCATAGTGTACGTTAACAACTAACATAGTATACATTAGCAACTAACATAGTGTGCATTAGCAACTAACATAGTGTGCATTAGCATCTAACATAGTGTACATTAGAAATTAACAGTGTACATTAGCAACTAATAGTGTACGTTAGCAACTCACAGTGTACATTAGCAGCTAACATAGTGTTCCTAACAGAGTTAGTAATTCGTTAACAACTATGCTTTTGGGAAACGCATCCCTGGCCAAGATGGAAGCAAGAATCTGTGGCTGTGCAATAGCTTTAGTGTAGTTAGCTACATTTTCTCTGGAGCTTGTAGTGTAACTAACTACAGTACTATATGAAAACAGCAGTTGGCTGTAGCTACTTTTTAATCAGAAGTAGCTTCTCCAACACTGCTGACCGCGACATTTAGGAAAGCTGGGAGAGGAAACTAGTAGGGGTGTAACGATACATCGGTCTGCAACGACACCTCGGTCTGTATTGATACATTAATTCATCGACCAGCGAGTCGAGTGTCGGTCCAAAATGAAAACATTGATCAGACCTATTGCAATGTCACTTTACATTGAAGAGCAGCTCCAATTTTTATTAAAAGAGAATGTTTTTAAAATTTAAATATCTCAGAAATAAAACTGCTTACGTTGCTTTTAGCGATCTGATTCGCGATGTGAATGTGTTAAACCAGCATATGATATAGTCTCATATCGATCGGAACTGAATCGGATCAAAATCGTATCGTAGCAGACTTTTACGATATCGGCAGGCGTCGTATCGTCGTCCGTTCGATCGATGTAATATCGTATCGCGACGGAACCCGCGCTTTACACCCCCTGCTAGCTATTCGGCAGCGTTAGTGAAGAACTGGAGGACGGAGGAGTGTGTTTGCCCCCGCACACGCGCTGGGCCAGGTTTTTTTTTTTAACCTTCGGGGTGGAGTCCTCGGGCGGAGCGGCTGCGGGAGAGAGCGGCTCGGCTGGAGCCACGTCCAGCGAGGAGGAGGAGAGAGAGTCCAGCTGGAACGCTTGCTCCGCCGAGGGAGAGAGGCTCACGTTCTGGAAAGGCGAAAAGAGGTGAGAAAACGCGGCGAGGAAGAAACTTCCCGAATGAGCAAGTCTGGCATAAAGAAGGAAGGCACGGAACGCTAACTCACAAGGTGGGACGTGGACATGATGTGGCTGACGGTGAGGGAGTCTTCCTCGGAGGACTCGTCCGAGTCGTCGTGGGCGACGGGCCCCGGCAACTGGCTCTCCTCCTCCTCCTCCTCTTCCTCTTCCTCCTCCGGTGGCCGCACCTCCACCTGGTCCAGGCTGTCCATTGAGCGTCTGCGGGCGCCCCAGTTGAAGCTGTCCACCGTCTCGCCCTGACACACACACACACACACACTTTTTAAAGAGATCATTATGGGAACTCAAGCTTCAACCCGTCCTCTCAGAGCATTAAGCGCTGGTCCTCAGGAGACGTCCTGTTACCGCTCTAACTTTAATCAGCATTTCGTAAGATCCTTATGGGAGGACAAGGAGAAAAAAGAGGATGCAGAGAATCTGACGCAGCTCGGTCAGCTCCACTCTGACAACAATCAGTAAAGAAAAATTCACAGAAAGTTGGAACGATGTTGCAATCTCGGGGGGAGAAACCCACGTCATCCAAACTGATTTAACCAGGAGCCTGGCATTCCGAAACGCTTTCCAAACCATGCAAGTTCGGGCTGGAATCATGCACATCGCTGTAAATAGTAGAGACTGACCGATACTGGATTTTTAAGGCCGATAGCGAATCCAATATTTTCAGCTTTTAAAATCTGATGATTATATTATCAGCCAATGTGAACGATCAATTTTCTCAAAAATGTATGCATTTTTAGAGCCCTCACCAGCGATCATACAATTTTGACAAATCGAAATGTGTAAAAACTATGTAACGACGACGCTCGTAACACTGCTGAAGAATCTGTTCTACATTTAGGACATTTAGCAGACCATCTTATCCACAGCGACTTCGATTTCCTAATAACAGGAGCAACCTGGCGTTAAGGCAACGCACTTGGTGAATAGATATTGAATATAAACATCTTACTGTGTGTTGTTGCACATGAGCCGATATCGAACAATAATATCGTCTCTATGATGTATCGGTCGGGCTCTAGCCTATAGTGCGAGGTTGGAAATGTGTAATCACACGGTCCTACTGAACACAACACAGGGCAAAGAGAACAGACCCACTCACCTGGAGCTCCTGCAGCGTACAGACATACACAAAGAGAAGAAACACGGTCATAAAGTACTGTTTATAATATTAATGATATTATTTTTTACATTTAATTTCTTCTAACGCTTCTTTAACTCAATCTACTTTTTAATTTCTATTTTTTATTTGCTTTGGAACGAAGCGGGGTGCTTTCAACTACATTCTACGCTTGTATAAACCATGTTTGTGACCAAATATCGTACAAAGAAATTAAAACGTTTCATATTTTACTCTATAGATTTATTTTGTGATGCTGCAAAATACACTGTTTACGGCAATGTTTACGTATTAATGTATTATTGTTTTGTGACGAGCCCAAGCCGTATTTCATTTACAAGGTTGTCGTAAAGTGGTCTCACCTCTCCGTCCTCCAGCTCCACATCAAGGAAGTCGAAGTCGCGGAAGACGCGGAACTGCTGCTCGGACGCCGTGTCGTCCATGTTGTCCGGCTCGCGCACTCCCCCGCCGCCACCACCACCGCCGCCGCCGCCGTCGTCCGTGGAAACCAGGCTGGACTGATACTCGATCAGGTCCAGCTCTCCACACGACGAGAAGATCACCTGCACCGGACAGGAATCAAACATTCAGTCTGGCCATGACTATGCACATAACTGTGAACAAAGTGACTCCAGTGACTCTAGAGCCCGACCGATACCGGATTTTAAGGACCGATATCGGTTTTGATATTTGAAGATTTAAAAATCTGATTCTTCTAAAATTACAAGAAAATATAAATTATATATTTAAATTTTTTGTATAAGCCAAAACTATAGTGACTCTAGAGAGTTCAACCGACACAGGATTCTAAAGATCGATTTAAATTTCAATAATATCAATATTCAATAAATCTGATCATTCTAAAATTACAAGCAAACACTGTATACATTTTTTTCTTCATTTTTACATAAGTCAAAACTAAAATGACTCTAGTAGAGGCTGACCGATACAGGATTCTAAAGACCGATAACGATTTTGATATTTGAAGATTTAAAAAAATCTGATTATCTAATATAACCAGCAAATAAAAATGTCATTTTTGCATTTTTACATAAGCCAAAACTAAAGTGATTCTAGTAGAGTCTGACCGACAACGGATGTTAAAGACCGATATCGATTTCGATATTCTATGGTTTTTGCTAAAATGTGTAATTATTTAGGAATTCTCACCGAGAAGACGTGACAAAACACAGTTTAACAATTAATATGAAGATAACATGAACAAAAGTAGAACTAAAAAATAAAATGTATGAAAAGAGAAAATGAACAGGAAGTGTTTTCATTTCAATATTATAAAAACTTCTACCAACCGAAGGGTTTTTGGTCAGTCCCACTTCCTGTCCACACAAGGTCAGGACGTTGACCAGCTTCTCCCGAGTTCTCTTCTGAAGGATGGGGGCAAGAAAACGTCAGGAAAAACGGACAGGAAAATTGTTTGTAGCATGTCTACTGTGATGCAATGTAGTGTGGTTTTAAACAACCTCCGTTGCTAGGAAATTAGCCTCTCTTCGGCTAATTTTTATTTGGCTAATTTCAGCTAGCTAATGCTAAACTGATCCTCGGTGCAATAAAGCAAACAGCGTTATCCTCTTAAAAGGGGCCGAAATACAATGTAAAAACAATTCCTCATGACATTAGCGGTAGCAAATAGCGTGTCTAGCGTGGAAAAAACGTCATCCGTCGCTAATGCTAATCAATGCTAGTTGATGCTATTTATGGTGTTGTAAAACCGCTAACTAGAACTGGGGTGCGTTTCCCAAAAGCATCGTTGCTAACATAGTGTACAGTAGCAACTAAAATAGTGTTGCTAACGTAGTGTACAGTAGCAACTAAGATAGTGTTGCTAACGTAGTGTACAGTAGCAACTAAGATAGTGTTGTTAACATAGTGTACAGTAGCAACTAAAATAGTGTTGCTAACAAAGTGTACAGTAGCAACTAAAATAGTGTTGCTAACGTAGTGTACAGTAGCAACTAAGATAGTGTTGCTAACGTAGTGTACAGTAGAGACTAAGATAGTGTTGCTAACATAGTTAGCAATACATTAGCAACTATGCTTATGGGAAACGCACCCCAGTTCTAGTTAGCGGTTTTTACAGCACCATAAATAGCATCAACTAGCATTGATTAGCATTAGTGACGGATGATGGTTATGGTACCTGGTATGCTATACCACCTAGGGGTGCGTTTCCCAAAAGCGTAGTTGCTAATGTAGTGTACAGTAGCAACTAAGATAGTATTGCTAACGTAGTGTACAGTAGCAACTAAGATAGTATGGCTAATGTAGTGTACAGTAGCTACTAAGATAGTGTTGCTAACGTAGTGTGCAGTAGCTACTAAGATAGTGTTGCTAACGTAGTGTGTAGTAGCTACTAAGACAATGTTGCTAATGTAGTGTGCAGTAGCTACTAAGATAGTGTTGCTAACATAGTGTTCAGTAGCAACTAAGATAGTGTGGCTAACATAGTTAGCAATAGGTTTGCAACTACGCTTTTGGGAAACGCACCCCTAGGTGGTATAGCATACCAGGTTTAGCATATGCATACACCTGCATGCTTTTGCTATGCTGTGTCGCTAAAGCTAATTTCTGCTAGTTACTGTCAATTTCCAGCCACCGCTTGATGCTAACAGGTCAAAGCGCACTGTGCTTTAAAATGATCACTAGTGGACTAGTGTGGAAACTAGTGTGTTATTAAAACACACACTATGACACCTGGCAACCTTACCGCCGACCCACAACCAGCCCGGAAACTTCTTTCTCTACGGTGATTAGCTTGACCGAATGGTCGTATGATCTGCACATACTAGCATGAGTGGACATGCTAACGGCTAACATATCCTTGCAGTAAAATGTACTCAATGTTCTATTAATGCAATGCTAATGTGGGATGTCACCGTGTGTGTGTGTGTGTGTGTGTGTGTGTAGACCTGAGAGGACTGTGGTCGTTTCCAGCTGACGGGCACCAGGGCGTGTTGATGATGATGATGATGAAGATGATGATGAAGGAGGTTGTGGTTGGTGTTGGAGCTGGACGAGGTGGAGGAGGTGCTGCTGGCTGCAGGCTCCGCCCCCTCCACCTTCACACCCGTCTCCGGGGCAACGTGCAGCTCATCATAGCGCCGGCCGATCACCGGGGTCTGAAACACACACACACACACATTAACACACGCACGTTAACACATTAGCACACACGTTAACACATTAAGACACACAAATTAACACACACACAAAGATACACTAACACACACATTAACACACACATTAACACATCAAAACACACAAATTAAAACACACATTAACACACACACAAACACACACATTAACACATCAAAACACACAAATTAACACACGCACAAACACACACACTAACACACACATTGACACACACATTGACACACACATTGACACACACACATTAACACATGCACACATTAACACACACATTAACACATTAAAACACAAATTAACACACACAAACACGCACATTAACACACATACACACATTAACACACACATTAACACATTAAAACACACACATTGACAAACACATTAACACACACACACACATTAACACACACATTAACACATTAAAACACACACGCATCAACACACAAACACACACATTGGCACACAAACACAAACACACACATTAACACACACACATTAACACACATTGATACACACATTAACACACAAACACACACATTAACACACACATTGACACACACATTAACAAACACACACATTAACACACAAACACACACATTAACACACACATTAACACAAGTGTAACACACACATTGACACACACCTGAACAAACACACAAACACACACTTTAACACACACACACATAAACACACACACACACATAAACACATCACTGTTAGTTAAAGTCTCTTAAAGGGACATGAGCCCAAATTCTCAGCTTTGCCCTCTCTTTCTTTTCCTCTCTCTCTCTCTCTCTCTCTCTCTCTCTCTCATCCTCCTCTTCCTCTCTTCCACTGTCTCTCACCCTCTTACTCATTCCTTCATACTCCTTCTCCACCTTTCTCTTTCTCTCTCCTGCTCTCTCTTTCTCTTTCTTCCTCCCACCCCTCTCTTTTCCTGTTCCTTCTCTCTACCCTCGTTCTTTCTTTCTTTATTTCCATCTCTCTCTTTCTTTTTTCTTTACACATCTCTCTCTCTCTCCACCTCTCTGCTGTCTCATTCTGTCTTTCCACCGCTCTCACTCTCTATCTCTTTCTTCTTTCTCACACACTGTCTCTCCCTCTTTTTCCTCTTTCTTTCTGTCTTTCCCAAAGAAGGGAGGAAAAAACAACATAGAGGAAGAAATAAAAGATGAAGTGGAAAGAGAAAGGAAAGAGGTGGAGATGTGTGTGTGTATGTGTGTGTGTGTGTGTGCCAGCTGAGACCTGAGCATTGGCATCTGCGTGTATCTGGGTGTTTCCTCGCTCCTGAGCATGTTCCTCAAGCTCACTCACTCACTCACTCACTCACTCACACACACACACACACACACACAATTCCTAAACTAGCGTGGGCGGAGTGCATTGTGGGAAAGGCAGTGCAGTGGTGTGTGTATGTGTGTGTGTGAACACTGGGTTGTTTGTGTGCTGTGTGAATAGCAGGAAATGACGTCAGTCCGGCACTGGTTCTGCTCCAAAACACACTATACATTCTCGCGCTCTCACTGTCTTTTCTTTCTTTCTTTCTTTCTTTCTCTCTCCTCCTTCTTTACCTTTTTGTCCTTCTCTTACTCTCTCTCTCTACCCTCTTTGCCCTCTCTCTCTCCATATTGCATTCTCTCTGTCCCACTCTTTTGTCACTCTCTCTCCCTTTCTCCTTCTTTCAACCCACCACTTCTTCCTGTTCCCACACTGCCTCTCTCTCTCTCTCCCCTCCCTTCCTCCATTTCTTTCTGCACCTCACCTTTCACACTTTTTAGCCTTTTTTCTGCTTCGCTTCTTGTCTTTTCTTTCTTTTTGTCTACCCCTCTCTCTTGCTCTCTCCCTTCCTCCCTTTTATTTCTGCACCTCTCGCTCTTTATCCCTTTCTTCTACTTCTCTTCTTGTCTTTTCTTTCTTTCTGTCTCTCTCTCTCTGCCTTTCACTCTCTCTCTCTCTCTCTCTCTCTCTCTCTCTGTCTTTTCTTTCTTTCTGTGTCTCTCTCTCTCTCCTTGTCTTTTATTTCTTTCTTTCTGTCTCCCACTCTCTCTCTCTTGCTCTCTCTCTCTCTGTTTCTCCCTTTCTTTCTGCACCTCTCAACTCTTGCTTCTCTTCTTGCCTTTTCTTTCTTTTTGTTTCTCTCTCTCTCTCTCTCTCTCTCTCTCTCTCTCTCTTTCTCTGTCTATCCCACTCTTTTTCTCTTATTTCTCTCTCAGCACAACATTAAGCAGAATCATTAGTGCAGTACGTTTAGTCCATCACTCCACCAAGCATGGAGGCAGAAAGAGAAAAACAACAAAAAAAAAGAGAGTGAGAAAGAAGAAAAGAAAGAAGGAGAGAGAGGGCGTGAGAGTGTGTACCTTGGAGATGTCGAAGTGGAAGTGCAGCGTTTTGCCGGGCAGGGATTTGGCGGCTCGGTTGGGTTCGGTGTGAGGAACGCTGCTACTGCTGGAGTCGGTATGGGGGGGAGAGGAGGGCAGGGCCAGGCTGGACGAGCGACACACTACCAGCCTCAAAACACTCAGAGCCTCCCTCCAGTGGGACGTCTGTAACACACACACACACATTAACAACACACAGACACACATACTTTTAAAGATATGAGCATGAAGGAGAGGTTAAGCTTGAAACTTTGTTTCTGCACTGGAAATAACCTGGAGCCACGTCGTCTCGTCTCTCTAAGTATCTGTACAGTATATAGCAGAGATGACAATAAAGTTGACTTTGAAACAATAGGTATGTTGCAGTGATTAACTTTGTGGGGACTTGATTTTAAGTCCCCATAATGACACAGGTCCCCACTTTATTGGTGTGAAAACAGATCAAAGTCCCCACTATGGAGGTATACAAACACACACACACTTTTAGGATTGTGACCCTTATGAGGACTGAGATTTTAAAGGGAAAATTTTAACTTGAATACAAATTGTGGGTTTTTAATTGTCCCCATAATGTCAACGTCAAAGTAAACTTTGTTTCATCTCTGCTATATATTGGACAAGCATACAGAGAGACAACACACATGCCACAGGTCCTCACTTTGTTGGTGTGCAATCAGGTCAAGGTCCCCATATTGGGAGGTTTACAAACACACACACACACACATTTCAGGAGGTGACCATGACGGGGACTTTTTAAGATTCTAAAAGGGGAGGTTAAGCCTGACGAAACAGATACGTCCCCACAATGGTAAGGCCTGAAGAAATAAGTATGTCCCCATGATGACACAGGTCCCCACTTTGTTGGTGTGAAATCAAGTCAAAGTCCCTACATTGTGAGGCATACACACACACTTACACACACACTTACACACACTTTTAAAATTTTAAAAGGGAAAGTTACGCCTGAAGAAATATGTATATCCCCATATTGACTCTGGTCCCCACTTTATTAGTGTACAATCAGGTAAAATTGCAAGATTTACAAACACACACACAAACCATAACATCTACAATCACCTATAGATAAATACATGCAGATATAAAACTAGACACATAGTTAAACATGCAGCATCCCGATAAACAATACATATAAAGTCAATCCATATACACACTCTCTCTCTCTCTCTCTCTCTCTCTCTCTCTCTCTCTCACACACACACACACACCATATAAACAGCAATCCCATAACAGCGATACTCATGTGTACACACACATACACAGACTTACCCCTAAAAACTACATAAACAATACATACAAGTCAATCCATAGACACTACTTACACACACACACTTTTACAGTGCACATATAAGATATAAACCTTAACCCACAGCATGTGTGAACACATTCGTTGTTAAGACACACACACACACATACACGCAAGCACACTTTGTCAAACTTCCATAAAATCCAAAAAATACATACACAGTCAGTCCCCCGACCCCCTGTGCGATCCCCCTGGTCTCCCTCGTCTCAACAGCCTGCCTCTCCTGACACACACTCACAGCTGAACTACGCGAGGGAGCGCAAGTGTGTATAGCGAGTGTGTAGTGTATGCGTGTGTGTGTGTGTGTGAGGCTGCGCTGAAGGCCTCAGATATGTGGAAGGCAGCCAAAAGGACAGACTGTTTATAGAGCGCTGCTGGGTGTGTCCAAAAACGCAAGCTCCTGCTCTTACTCACACACACTCACACACACACACACTGACACACTCAAAGTATGCGATTTTCCAGCAGGGTTAAGACTATGAGTTTAAAGTGAGAGTAATGACGGCTTTAGTAAAGAAACTAAAACCGAAGTCTCCTCAATGTACAGAGTAAATTCCAGCAGAAAGACATCACCGCACATTTAGGGTTTGGGAGCGTTCTCCTCAACATCTCCTAGTGGTGAGAGGGGTTTATGACAGGTTTACATTAACAGCAGATGGTCTTACGCAGAACGATTTACACAGTGGGTCATAAAACACAGAGAGCTCTGTACCTTTGCTCGTCATGTTGACCGATTTTTCTGAATATTTTTCACGCATATTGTCACACCTTAAACACGTCGTGCCATTATCACAAGCGACAATATTTTTAAATGAACAATATGTCACAACTTTAACAGTGATCTTGTTTTGCAGTTACAGGTATTCCACGACTTACGATGAAGATGTGTCCCGATGACCCTATCGTAACTTGAAAATATCATAAATTGAGACACACAAGCTACCAGCAGGAAACTTTTAAGGATATAAGCAAGATGAGGACTTATTAGACTTTAAAAGGAGAGGTAAAGCCTGAAGAAATAAGTATGTCCCCATGATGACACAGGTCCCCACTTTGTTGGTGTGAAAACAGGTCAAAGTCCCCATATTAAGAGGTTTACAAACACATACACACACACTCTTAATCAAATGACCATCATGAGGACTGAGATTTGAAAGCTTGAATAAAAATTGTGTATTTTATATCCCCATAATGACACAGGTCCCCACTTTATTGGTGTGCAATCAGGTCAAAGTTCCCATTTTGGTGGTATACAAACACACACACACATTTTTATGGATATGAGCACGATGGGGACTTATTTGATGTCAAAAAGGGAGATTAAGCTTGAGGAAATACACACTTTGCAGTGATTAATTCTGTGGGCACTTGGTTTTAGGTCCCTATAACGACAGAGGTCCCCAATTTGTTGGTGTGAAAATGGGTCAAAGTCCCCATATTAGGAGGTTTACAAACATATACACACACACACTCACATTAAAGCATATGACCATCATGAGGACTGAGATTTTAAAGTGAAAAGTTCAACTTGAATAAAAATTTTCCCTATAATGATACACATCCCCACGTTATTCATGGGAAAACAGGTCCCCATTATGGTGGAAACAAATACACACACACACCTCTACAGTATTAAGGGTACGACCATGACCATCACTGGCGAGTGTAAGGCATCTCACAAAGTGTGAGATGCGTACAGCCCGGCAGCGTCCCGACGTATCAAAACGCAAATGCTCCTACCATGCAAAACGTAAAATATTCGTAAAACTTTTAGTTAGCGAAAATTTTCGTAGGCGTAAGATCGAAAAATCAAACCTCTGGAATCAGTTTTTGAACCAAAAAAAAGCTCAGCAGGGCAGTCTTTATCTAATTTTAAATACGACCAAATTTGAAGAAAAAAACGCGGCAGGTTCCCACCTGAACGAACTTCTCGATGGTTTTGAGGACGTCCGTGTTGAAGGCCTTGGCCTGGATGCTGCTCAGGTCCGTATGGTTCAGCAGGCTGTAGATGATCTGCAGGAGACTCTGCTGCATGCTGGGAAGGCCCTTCTCCAGCAACTATCACCACATTAACAACACATTTAATATTAATAAACACCATGGCAAAGGGACGCATTTAACAGATGAGCAATATATACCAACGTTATGAATATTAGACTTCTCTTAAATGGAGTGATGCGTTTAGTTTACACCTCCCTAGTTAGCAGCTGTGAGAGAGAGAGAGAGAGAACTGGTCTTCACCTCGGCCATGTAGCTGACCATGCCGAGTGTGTACTGGTTGAAGGCCTCGTGCAGGTAGCGACACACCACGTTGAGCCAGGAGCAGCAGTCGCGCGAGTACGAGTGCGTTTTGTACAGCGTCATCACGTGGGCCAGGTTCGACAGCTTGTCGTTCTTCTCTTCCACACATACCTGATCACCGGAAACGGGGTGTGATCAGATGCAAACATAACAGACAAGAGAAAAAAAAAGCTCCCAGCATGCACTGGGGTCAGTAGAGGTCAGACCTGGGCGATCCGCTCGGCAACGTCCTTACAGAACGGGGTGGGGCAATCGAAGTGCTGGACCAGGTGGGGCAAGAGGCACAGTACGTTTAAAGGGAAACCTGCAACACACACACATATACACAAGGTCATGCTCAGCAGAGAATACCATTCATAGCTTTTTAGGCAAGGGGCGAGCCAATCAGCTGTCTCCAAGTCTGTGATTGGCTGGTTTAGATATATGTATAACGTCGTGCCAAGTTGAGCGAGTGTGAAAGCAGAGCAGAGTGCAAAAGTGAAGATGGAGTTGAGCGCAAGTGTAAAAGCAGTGTTGAGCGCGAGTGT
>JAVGVS010002277.1:0-12136 GCA_032718565.1 Distichodus sexfasciatus
GAGGGAAGGAGAAGGGGGCAGGGAGGGAGGGAGGGAGGGAAGGAGAAGGGGGCAGGGAGGGTCCGTACCTCCCTCTGTGCCCCCCCACCCCCGACTCGTTATGTCTTTCTCCCTTCTCATCTCCACCTACTTCCCAGGCTTTAACCTGTTCTGCTGGCCGTTGTGTGCTCATGTTTGGTTTCTATGGTAACCTTTGTAAATCTATTCAGCATTAGCAACACAATGCTCTTTGCTTTGTGTGTGTGGTGTGTGTGAGAGTGTGTGTATGTGAGAGAGAGAGAGAGAGAGAGAGAGATGAATGGTTGAAGGGACAGAAAGACAAAAGCACAGTCCTCATTGTTTTGTTCTTTCTCAGTGTCCTGAGTTTTCACTGAATGAGATTTAGTCAACGTTTCAAGTTTAAAGAGGTGGGACAGTACATGTCACGCCTTTTGGGATGCACATGCTGTCAGGGTGCAAAAACCTTGAGGACAGACAAAGCAAATACTCTCCAATATGTAGGTAGACTTGTCTTGTAGGAGATAACAGGAGTCTAGAGGAGGAGTGAGATTAGCAATGTGTGGCACAGAGAATTAAGAAGTAGAACAAGAAGTAGACATATGATTCTTTCACACAGATGGAACATAACAATCCAGAAATGGCAGGGAGAAGCTGAACCAAATGAACATCTACCTCAATGCTGCCCATAGTCAGGCATGCAGAAAAGTAAATATTGACCATTCACATGACATCATGGGAAGAATGTTAAACATATTGACTAGGAGTTTGGTGTGAGTGTCCTTTTATTTGCTAACTAAATTATTGCTTTAATTATAAGTTTTAAATGGCTTCCACAAAACCAGATTCACACTGAAAAAGAGCCAAAGGTGAATTAACTGAAGATTAGCTTCTAAAGTTCTACTACATGGTTCCACCAGTTGAGGGAGCTGTGTGAGTTGGTTAAATAGTGTAATTAAAATAATGTGACTGTATATTATCTTCCACGTTTTAATTCTGAACATGTGCATGAGCAGCCATTGCAGCATCTCTTTATTTGAGTGATAGAGCAAAAAGTAGTGTTTGCTCTACACTGTAATTGTGGAAAACCTTCTCTTAAAAATGAGACTGGGATTGCAAAATCAGTAGAAAATGATGAATAATTATATTTACCAAAAATATATACTGTATAAAGGTCCAAGGCTCCAAGACAAAGTGGAGTACATCCTTTAATTTACATCAACTCACAACATATAGTAGTGTACTGGCAAAACGGAGCAATGTACAGGTTATATACAAGTTTTTGTAATGAACAAGGCTTTGTTAGAATTCTAACCTATAGCACATATAAGCATGCCAAAAAGAGTTTGATTGTGATACACGTTCATTTGCACGAATGCTGAAATAAAGACTATGTCAGTACTGACTGTTATCAGTTATCACTGGATGGACGATCATATACTTCCATTACGGTCTTAAGTCATGACTTAATTGAACATGGTGCTCAGTTAGAGCCGTATTCATGACCATGGTTTCATATTTATGTTCCTCATCTTTTTGCACAACACTGAATTTAATTATAAGCGTCATGCAGGTCAAACAGCTTCATACTTCATCCATTTGGTTCTATTTTTTGGAATATGTTGCCATTATGTTGTAAATCACTTGCTGTCCAGATACAATTTTTCATTTCATTTTCAGTTCCTGACTGACATTCCTGCTCTGTCATACAACTCCGTACACATGTCTGTGTCTGTCTAAGTATTTATGTCTGAGTGGACCAGCTGGGAAGTATGCTAATGCTTGCCAGATTAGCAAAGGATCAAATGTGACTAAACATTCCCCAGCGTCTGTCTGTCTCACCTCGCACCTCCCCGCTTACTCACAGCTTCCTAATACTCTGGGTTATATCAATGAGTAGATTAATCTGCCTTCCTAATTTACAACATGTGACGTATAATGAACATAATTTCCCTGTAGCAAACACATGACTGCATTAGCTGTTTATTAATAATCTGTTATTGATGAGATTACTAAATACCCCGCCTCCTCTTTTACGCTGAGTGTAGAGTACATACACAGTTGCAAACAGGCTACACAAATGTGTGACATACTATCTAGCGGTATTATGACTAAACTTACAATGTTTTTAAATTATTAATTGTATGTCAACTAAAATATTTTCATACAGATATTTTCACCTTCAGTTGTCTCTGTGGTTGATCTTATATTATAGGTTATTCTTCATTATACATTACTACAATACAATATTCAATATACAATATCACTACAAGTGGCCTTTTCTGGGTCATTTGTTCATAATTTCTATATCTACGTCCCAAAAAGCTTTTGAGCTGATAACAGTGAAAATTCTCTGAATCCTTTGAAGATGCATCTGATCATAGTATGCTTCAGCTCTCAAACTTAACAGTCAGAATATATAGAAGTGTGTATATGTGTGTAGTGAAGTGTTTATACAGTCTGTAGTCCAATGAGCTTGTGACGTGCAGGTAATCTGTTGCAGATGTGACGCTAGTCTATTGTGAGGTCAGTCACCAGATGGAAAATAATGGATTAGGTCTATAAGAGAGCAGCAAGATGATTACGAGGCATTCAGACGCTCTTGAGGTAACTAAGATGCAACTTTTCAGAGGGTATATGTATATAGGAATGGCAGTTCATGTAAATTTATAAAAATCAGCAGGGAAGTGCGACTGATGTGACTTATAAACGACACAAAGAACAACTACAAAGAACGGCTGAAGATTTCAAAAGAGTTTTCCATTTTTATTTTTTGATTGCATCTAAAAAAAAAAAAGGGAAATTTACACTTTATTTGCCTTGGTCTTGACTGCAGAGGAATGACTGTGCTGACTCACATTCAGTAAGTAATAGATTTCAGGAAGATTTGGATAATAATTTTTGACTTTATGTGGTGTTCCACAAACTTTACATTTTATGGTCAGAATGAACTAAACAGGGTAAAAATGTACTAGGCATATAATAATACTGTGCTAAAGCCAGCCCTCATTTTCTCATATTTTGCTACCAATGTACTTTGTTCTGTTTTTAAAGTAGTTTCGACAAATAGCATTTAGATTTATGTTTACGCATGTTGCAGTAGATTACTGTTCTTGTCTAATTTTCCTAGTAAAATATAAAGAAATTAGTGGTGTCTCAAGACTTGTGAACAGTACTATATGTGTACAATTTTGCATCATGTCACTGACAATTCTGTATGCGCACTTAAAGGCGGATGTCTGTATTCCTTCTGCCCTAAATGAACTGGGTCAGTAGACCAACTGTACTTTGACTGCCTGCTTACATATATAACTGTTGAACAGCAGGCACATTGCTCCTGCTCCTGCTTCTTTGCCAGTTGGTGACAAACTATTATAACAAAGACCTACTATTCCCAGTATAACTGACAATGAACTTTAAATTGTTCCTGTGCTTTTCTTTTATAGAGTACCAACAGTACCAGTGAAGAACCTCAATGGCTCCAGTCCTGTTCATCCAGCTTTAGCAGGTAAGAAAGGAAACTGATAGACATGTAAACTACAGTACAAAGATGAAATCCACTGGAAATTGTAGAGATACAGGTACATGCATATTTACATTCACTATGTCATACATTTGTGAATGTCAGTAATATCTTAAGGAAGACTACAAAATATTCAGCAAAATCAGTTGTCCATGTTCATCATCAACAAAAGATTTCTCATGTGCAGGGATCACAGGTATTCTGATGAGTGCAGCAGGGCTGCCTGTGTGCCTAACTCGTCCTCCTAAACTGGTGCTTCATCCTCCTCCTGTAAGCAAGAGTGAAATCAAACCTATTCCTGGCCTTGGACATTGCTGCCGTAAAACCACCAAAAAGCAAGCTCGCAAGGGTGAGGCCATATGTGATTTTATACAAATGTGTTAAACTGGTTTTTACATGCTTGCTACATGCAGAACCTTCACCACCTAGAAACCTCACATAATCTTTACACAGTATGACAGTTCAATTTTGTTGTGTAGACTAATCCCATTGTCTTTTTCAGGCAAGACTCCAGAGGAAGTAGTGAAGAGGTATTTACAGAAAGTCAGGAATCCTCCCGAAGAGGTATTATTCTCTTTTTTGCATTCTCTCTTTACTCTGTCTCTCTGGCGCTTGTTTTGATGTGAGGTGGCAGGGGGATAGGAACACATGGCCAGCCAAAGAAACCATGTAATTCTTAACAATGCAAGGCCTATGTTTCATCTCCCTTCCCACCTGATTGGCATTGTCGATGTAATGTAAGATTTTATTCAGCCTAGATGTATCATGTAAATTCCATTTTGCATTTGCTTGAACATTATTTTGGCTCTAGCACAAAATCTCCTGGAATCCATTGTTAAGACAGAATGGATTTTTTTTCTCCTTTTTCAATGGTATCTGTAAATAATATTATCGTTGCTTCCTGTCAGGACTGCACCATCTGCATGGAGGCTCTGGCAGGTCCATCTGGATATAAAGGCCCTGGCGTGGGAGGTGTGTCACGTGCAGAGTCAGTGGGTCGACTGGCACAGTGCGGCCATCAGTACCATCTGCAGTGCTTGGTCGCCATGTACAACAATGGCAACAAAGACGGCAGCCTGCAGTGCCCCACATGTAAGACCATCTATGGTGTGAAGACCGGAAACCAGCCACCCGGCAAGATGGAGTACCATGTCATCCCCCACTCGCTGCCAGGACACCCTGACTGCAAAACCATCCGCATAATTTATAACATACCTCCAGGGATACAGGTAAAACTCACTTATGCATACACATGAGACATTTATGTTCTGTCATCGGAATAAGAATAAAACACTTTTCCACATATATATTTATATACATACAATGTACATATTTATTGTTTCAGGGGCCAGAGCATCCAAACCCAGGAAAGCCATTCACAGCGAGAGGATTCCCCCGACATTGCTATTTGCCTGACAATGAGAAAGGACGGAAGGTATGTCCTTTACATGACATAACAAAATGTTATCTGTAACCTTGGTGTGTCTGATGTTAGGTTTTGCCCTGATTATTCGTTCATGTAAACTAAAAATGTATCTCGAACAAACAGCTGCAGTCAGCTCAACTGAATGACGTGTATTAAGTATAGTAAAAATTTACATTTACAATATTTTTTCCTGTGTTGCAGGTGTTGAGACTTTTGCTGGCAGCTTGGGACAGGAGGTTGATTTTCTCAGTGGGCACCTCCAGCACCACTGGGGAGTCAGACACGGTAATCTGGAACGAAATCCACCACAAGACAGAGTTTGGCTCCAATCTCACAGGTCATGGCTACCCTGACCCTGCATATCTTGACAACGTGTTGGAGGAGCTAAAGGCCCAGGGTATCACTGAGGAGGACGGACATCAAGTGTGATTTGCAGCAAGGGATGAGGAAGGCTGAGAGAAATTAGTTGTGACGGTGGAACAGATTGGAAAGGTTATTTCTGGTTGATGTGGTGTGTTCTTTTTGAGAGAGGAATGAGAATGAGAGGAATAGCTAACAAAGATTACGAAGAACAGATGCAAATTTACATTTTGCATTGTGGGCCAAGTTGTGTTCAGATATACAGGTTTTTAAATGCTGTGGTCTGCCTAACTGAGGATACTGAGCTAAAGTTTAGTTTCGACCCTAGATGAACACATTTTTCTTAAACGTTTATAAGAGCATAGAATGGTGGTGCTATATTAAGAATAGATTCTGCACTCCATTTACAATCTCCTACCTACATTCTTGCAGATTTTGGATGTCGCAGCACAAATAATAGGCACAGTTAGACTTCTGTTACTTTTGTACAAGCTAGGAATAAGGGGACTATGAAAGAACAGTGGAAAAGACTGGAAGGTACATGAAAAGAAAGAAAGAATGGATATATTTTGAAAGGCTGGAAGGAGAATAGTAAGGGACTGATGGAAAGGTAGAGAAATTATGAGAAAGAATGAGAAAAAGAAGGGCCAAAGAATGTAGTTTTAAATATGTAGGCAGATGCATTTTGTATTGTCTAGCTGAAGCAACAATGAGCTGTCTGTGCTGTAAGTGAGGAAAGAGAAGATTGTCAAACCCCCCATGTGTACTCATTCCCTTTTTCTTAAAACCATTCCTTATTGTGGCCAATTGTAAACGTTGGGATTTACATAAATAATATTTTGTAATATGATTACTTTATATTGTATATTACTTTAAACAGTGCATGTATTAGATTTATGTAGTCAAATACTTTATTGTATTATTTTTGTAAGATTCATTGATGACAAAATAGGTATGGCTCATAGAGCAACATGTTGAGACTGTTAAACTATCACTACAGAGTTGTAAACACCTACGGTGTGGTTGGTAAAGGATCATGTATTGGTTAGGCTGAAAAGCAACTTTTAATTATGATTCTTCTATTAAAATGTCTTATTCAGCGAAGGGTTACATTCTGTGTGGCTCTTTTTTTGTTTGTCAGTGCCTCATTGAGGTCTGCCCGTTATGATATAAAAATTCAATTTCTTTACTTAATGGTAGGTTTTTGTGGTACTGCATGAACAGATAAGTAAGCGCTGATTGCTTTTTTTAATGACTAGGAGGTACTATAGTGTTGATCCAGTAGAAATCTGTGTACAAAATGGTTGAGATTAAAGGTGTTAGGAAGTGTATTTAAAGACTAACATCTATGAAAATGTCTGACCTGTATTAAAAATGTTTTTGTTTTCTGCCATCTTTTGGTTAGTTGAGCTGAACAATTGACACTGTATTTGGGTTATAGTATTTTAAATGAGGATTTAAGGGTTAAAAACCGTCAAAAATAATTTTTGCAAACAATATGAAAACTTTTGTGTACATGCCCAACTGTCATTGGAAATTTAGCATGAGTTTGGCTTGTGTTTACTTTGTCAGTTTCAGTTTGTTTCTTTTTTTGGAATCAGAATGTTGCACTTCCCTCATTACTGTCTTGTCCAGTGTCTATAACTGGCCACTGTGCCCCTCTTTCTAAATCCTTAAAGTGTGTAAAAATGTGCAGCCATGTTATGTCTCTTTGTAGGGTGAAAATGTGCATGTCTGAGTCCACGGAACAACTGTGTGCATGTGTTTGTACCTGAGTACCACGTGTGTTTGTTCTCTGGCCTGAATTAAGGTACAGTTATTTTGTTCTGCACATTTCCTTTTCCTTTCATATTCTGCATTTCATATAGTATTCTCCCTTTCCAAGTTCCATATTTTGTACATAATCATTACACGTATCAGTTTGCTCTTAATGCTATAGAATCTGCTGGTCTTTCTTAATTGTACAGACTTTGTATTTACGCAAGTGTCTTTTCTTTTTGAAAAGGAATCATAAGCTGGACTCTTGATTATGTAAAATGTCCTGTTCTCTGAGGAGCGTCAGGTCTCTCCCTCTTTCATTAAAACAAAGGACGTCAAGCTGTGATTCACTACTTATGTGAAGGAGATACTTGTTTGTTTGAAATTGACAGACTTTTCCAGTTCTTTGCTTTTTTATCAGTTGTATTTTCTTGGAGGAGACTTTTGGAAATCTCCTCTGTGATGTTTTGAATATGAATGCAGATTTAAACAATACAGCTGTATATATTAATGTGAGGAAAATGTAAATACAGTACTGAGGTATGATATTAGGGGTTGGAAATAAAGAATGATGGTTAAGTGCTTTGTCCTTGGAATTGGTTGTCATAAAAACACTGACTTTTTACATGAGAACTGTAAAAATTCTAATTGAGAACGTCACTACCTTCAACATGTGTGCATGGTTTTAAAAACTACGACAGATAAAGGTGATCGTGCCTCTGCTACAGCAAGCCCGGCTAGCTCAGTCGGTAGAGCATGAGACTCTTAATCTCAGGGTCGTGGGTTCGAGCCCCACGTTGGGCGCTAGCATTTTTGCTCCTAGAATTTCTTCAGTGGTATTAATTTTACCCAACTTCTTGATGTCTATGACATACTAAGAAAACGGACTACTTTAAGATGCTAGAAGAAAACCACACGCTTCACTTTGTCGAGCTACTTCTAGTCCCATGTTGCTTGTGCATGGAACTCTCCCTGGTGGTCTAGTGGTTAGGATTCGGCGCTCTCACCGCCGCGGCCCGGGTTCGATTCCCGGTCAGGGAATGAACCTTTTTTTTTAATTACCTTTCCGATGCTATGCTGGGAAAGATGTGGCATAACATTTATTTATTTTGCAGTATAATTTGCAAGAAATGTCTAAAAATAAACACTTTCTGTTTTTAAAGGGCGACTCAACCATAATGCTTTTCTAAACAAGTATAGTCCAGTTCCCAACAGAGATACTACAATTAGAAGTGTCTACTTAAAAACTGTAATGTGAGTAAATAAAGATACAATAGCGGCAGGATTGTAGCGTTCCGTCGTGAATAAAAAAATCACCTCCTTCGAGCCGGATTCGAACCAGCGACCTAAGGATCACTGTGTCTATACCTCTACAGTCCTCCGCTCTACCAACTGAGCTATCGAAGGGGATAAACATGCTGCCGGCGGGTGCGTACATAAGTTGGATTCCAGCTGTAAAACAATTAATGATCAATAATATCTAGACTTTAATATTCTCATGCGGAAGAGAAATATGGGGGACTCGCAGAAAAGCAATAAGATTCTCTTTCTAGCACTTGCGCGTAGTCTGACGCCTAAGAGTTTATGATGCGTTTTACTATTAAATGTGCGACCTCTAGTGTAGAAAATAAACAAACGCTGCACTACAGAATATCATAAAAACGATCCATAAGAAACATTTACTTTCAGAACAAAACAACACAAAAAGGAATTGTACAGTTGTATTAAAACAGTTAAAACAAAATAATTACATAACCTTTTTCTTAAAATAATAATGTCCATTCGTTGATGGGAATGTACACATCCTTGTCCTTAGCAGGCAGTTGGGTTAAAAGAACAAAAAAAGACATAAGGAGAGGCACAGTTTGTGTTTGCCCAGCCAGCTGGAATAAAGAACACACCTTTTGTAAAAATCCATGCTTTGACTGAATCTAAAATAAATGTAAATTAAATTTAAAAAATGGTAGGTGAAGCATACCGTTAGAACGCATATAGGCACAGGGGTAACTGGGCACATTGCTCTGTGAATACCAGTTAGTGTAAAAGAACCCTGTCCTGTCAATCCACCTCCATGTGTTCTGCAGAATACAACATTTACACATTACACAGACGTGACACATATAACTCGTGCTTTAAAACATGCTTTAATATTTTCCATACTTGCAACAACTGGCTCTTGAATGGTTCGTTTTATAAATGGAATTAAACCTCCTGAACAAAAGCCCCCATCATTTTACGCTTTAAGAAGTGTTACACTAATGTTAAATAAAACCATGTGCTAGCGCAGTGTATAGATTACCTGGAAGTTGTAAGCACCAATCCAAACATTTGATGTTATGCCTGATATTGTGAGCAAACTCTGCAGAAAGTTGTATTCATTAGGATCCGTCACAGATATCAGACTACCGCGCTGATTAACACAGTAGTTCTACAGAAAAAGAAAGAATTTTACAGTCACTAACAAGATACTTATTACATCACATACAGTATAAATTACATACGCACATCCCCTTTCAGATATGCAATCTTTATTTTCAGTCACTGACACCAGATTTTAATTCTTGCCAACTGCAGTCTAATTTTTTGGACTCTTACATTTAGGAAACTCATTAGTTAATTACTGCAAATGTTTTTAAATATTTCTTTGTAGTTTCTTTTGGTTATTAATTATCTGGGGTGAATGAAATGTTAAGGTTGACATTTACCTCAGCGCTGAGCCAGGACATTGCTGTTCTCACAAGCAGAAAGCATCGCGATCCATAGTTAATCCAGCCAGGTGGACAGTAGATTGCCCGTTCTGAGTGCAGAAAATAATAATACAATACATATCAGTTTCATGCATGGTATGTTGGGTTTAAAGAGTTATTAAATGACAGTGCTTAATAATGTTAAGAATGTTTAGTTTGATAAATCTGATCTTTTACATTACCTGCAACTGAGCTGAGTTCTCCTGTGTCATACTCCACATCCTCAGCTAAAAAAAATCAGTAAAATGAAATGCAAATAAGTAATGTAGCTGTGGAGGATGTTGTTCACTTGGCTAAGCATATTTTCAGTACAAGACAAGAGGATGTGTGAAAATTGACCTGCAAGAACAATGTTCTCCACACCATCAGGTTTATCAACCTCGTCTGTAGAAAATCACAAAACAGGTCTGAATTATAGTTAGTTTAAAATAACATTTTTATCAAGTACTGTGAGTTTTCATATACCTATACATACCTTGCAGGGGAAGATTTTCCCATTCGCTTTCAGTTCCTACCGGGACCACTGTGAAATATTTTTTGCACAGTCAAAATGAGTTACAATCCACATATTTCTTAAAATATTATCACAGTAATTTGGTAAGTGGACATTAACTGGTCAGGAAGCCAGTGTTATGTGGCCTTCTAACCAAATAAGACACAAAGGGGTGGTTTCCCAGACAGGGATTAAGACTAGTTCTGAACTATATTTCTTTTTCAATGGAAAATCTCCATTCAAAACACTCTGTAATCCAGGACTAGTCTTAATCTCTTTCTGGGAAACCGCCCCAAAGAGTTTATCACAGTATTTCACCTGGATTTGATAAACAACAGAACAGAAACGTGATAACAAACTATGGAATAAATTGTGTTTGCCTCATTTTTTGCCCAGCAGTGTATATCATGCCTTGTCACAAGCTTTTACCTGCAGTTGTCCCCAGCTCAAATGCAACACAAATGAGTACAGCAACAAACCAGATCCTCATGATGACAACTGTATGAATGAGTAGTGGAGAAGAATAAAATAATGACATAATAATACCATACAAATAAGCTGTGGACGTAAATAACCTCTCTCTCCACACAACTGGTAAAATTATTATGTGGTAAAATCAGAAAATACAGCAATAGGCAACATTTACAGGATACTAGTTTCTGAGAATGAGAAACACTAAATGTCAAAATTATTTCAATAAGCAAGATAAACTGCTTACTTGTTGGTAGATCTCAGATTGTACGCCTCTAGTAGTGAATCATCTGATGAGTATTTATACTCATGAAGTGCACTATGCACCAGGAAACAATATAATTTAAAATATGTAATAAATGATTGTTATTGGTAGTTAACAATCCCAATGTACTAAACATTACACGGTTTACAACAGTCGGTATTTAAATATTTGCAAGAAAACACTGGCTGATGCTAACTGTTTAAACTAAACCTCCCCACACGTGCTGAGGCAGTGATGTAATTTAGACTTTAGTCAATCACTTATGTTTCTTTATACTGCAGTTATCTTTAGAACCATTGCTCCAATGAGGAAATCTTTTTGGAACTATAGTTATATCTTGTCCTTTCAAAGTTGAACAGCTTTATGTCATTCCAATTCTGGTATGATTTATCCTGCCTTATTTGTGAAATATTATTTATGTTTAAAAAAATGCTACTTTTGGGGAAAAAAAGTTATGTTGTGGGCCACCTTTTTCAATAGCGAAAATTATGTCAGTCACCCTTCAACTGTATTCTTTTAAAAAATCTTTAAGTAATATTTTATCCCTCTTTCTTGTTTCTTATTGCTTGTTTCATGTGCACACTGTTACTTTATGAATTATTACACGTGATTATATCAAAGATATTTTATGTTTGAAGCAGATTGTATGACATCTATAATTGATATTGCTTGTTAATGGTCATAAAAATGTGTCTATAAAATGTCAGCATAGTCAGCAGTAATTTAATTTCCTCATAAGTGCACACGCTGAGTTCACATGAACAAATCATAAAGACAAAGTCCTTGATTAAATAACAACTTACAAATTTGTTTGTAAATAAATTATTTCTGAAGTTGGTCTATTTATTTCAATGTTCTGTTTACAAAGAAACATTATAGGTTAAAAATAATGAATGTAAAAGGGAAAACAATAAAATAAAAAAAAAGACATGGTGTATGCCTAACAAATCTGGGACACATTTAAAAGTCTTGCTCAGAAGTGGTAGTTCTAGCAGCAGCAGAAAGCTGGATTTGATCTTTTTTGTTCTCACAAGCAGAAAGCATCGCGATCCATAGTTAATCCAGCCAGGTGGACAGTAGATTGCCCGTTCTGAGT
>JAVGVS010002278.1:0-12136 GCA_032718565.1 Distichodus sexfasciatus
GTGGGAGGGTGCTGCCCGTATTTCAATGAACATAGCAGCTAGCCTTTATGCAGGTTCAGGTGTAGGCGGCCATTGACAAACCGGAGCCAAGGCCAGGCCGCAGGCAGAAAGGCTAAACCGACCGCCTGCGAGTTGCCTTGAACCGCCACCTAGGTACCACCATATTGACATTGTCTCTGTGCCCCGAACCAAAAATAGTTCGCGTAAAATGCGAAAGGCGTCTTTTTCCAATCTAATTTCTATTAAATTAGAGCAGCCAATGCAGAATATCTGTAGCACTAAGCTAAAAGTAGGACTACTAAATATTAGATCATTAACTACTAAGGCACTTATTATTAGTGAAATGATTTCAGACCACGTCCTAAACGCGCTCTGTTTAACTGAGACATGGGTAAGACCCAACGAGTATTTAGCCTTAAATGATGCGACGCCTCCAGGATATAGTTATGAGCATAAACCCTGACTCAGTGGTAAAGGGGGAGGTGTTGCAACGATCTACGAAAGATCTCTTTCAATAACACAGAGGTCAGGACCTAAATTTACATTTAAATCATTCGAATTATTATTCCTTAGAATTGCAGACATATCTGCAAAACCTAACTTATTGTCGCTCCCTCTCATTATGATTTACCGTCCACCAGGTCCTTATTCTGAATTCCTAACTGAATTTTCTGAATTTCTGTCAGACCTGGTTATTTCAACTGAAAGAGCAATAATTGTGGGAGACTTTAATATTCATGTAGATAATGAACAAGATCCTCTGACAGCAGCTTTTACTAATTTACTAGATTCCATGGGCATTGTTCAAAATGTAACTGGGCCCACTCACAACTGCGGTCATACCCTTGATTTAATCCTATCGTTTGGTCTTAATGTAGATAATGTAACAGTGCTGCCTCAGACGAGTATTATTTCTGACCACCATCTCATTGCATTTGATTTTCACTTTAGTCAAAACACAAATACTACAACTCGCTTCTGCTCCAAGCGTACAATCACTTCAGATACAGCTAGTAACTTTATTGATAATCTCCCCGATCTGTCGTTCCTGACAGTGGAAATGTCTAATCTTGCTGAACTTGAGAGTAATACGGACTATCTAACTTCTACGCTTCGTTCCACCTTAGATAAAATTGCTCCGTTAAAAATTTAAAAGGTCAGAGAAAACAAAACATCCCCTTGGTATAATGACCACCTACGTAGCCTAAAACAAGGGACACGAAAACTAGAACGTAAGTGGCGGCAAACTAGATTAGTGGTCTTTGAACTAGCATGGAAAGACGCTATGGGAAGCTATAAAAAGGCTCTTAGAGCTGCGAAATCAGAATACCTATCATTGCTAATTGAAAATAACAAAAATAATCCTAGGTTTCTATTTAACATGGTATCCAAGCTGACTAATAGCCAGACTACTACTCAAACTGTACCAACATTGTTTTCTAGTGGCGAATTTATGAACTTTTTTGACCAAAAAATTTGTTCAATTAGACAGAATATTCTAAATTCTCAAGTAACTACAGTGGCTGGCCTTGACAAGGCAAGTACTAATACTGCAGCCATCTTATTTGAATCATTTACTCCGGTTGACCAGTCAGATCTAACGTCTTTAATCCTTTCCTCAAATTCATCTACTTGCATGTTAGATCCTGTTCCAACAAGGCTACTCAAAGAGATGATTCCAGTAGTGATTAAACCTCTACTAGCAATAGTTAACTCCTCTATTAGCATTGGTTATTTACCCAAATCTCTTAAATTAGCAGTGATTAAACCTTTGCTGAAGAAGCCCAACCTGGATCCCCTGGTAATGTTAAACTATAGACCAATATCTAATCTCCCATTTATCTCCAAAATAATAGAAAAAGTTGTTGCCAGTCAGCTAACCTCGTTCTTGCAGGAAAACCATATTTATGAAATGTTTCAGTCTGGGTTTAGAGCCAACCACAGCACAGAGAGTGCTCTGCTGAAGGTAGTGAATGATCTTCTCTTATCTGCTGATCAGGGCTATGCCTCGCTCCTAGTGCTGCTTGATCTTAGTGCTGCTTTTGATACTGTTGATCATGCCATTCTCATAGATAGACTTGAACATGTTGTTGGTATCAGGGGAGTGGCCCTCTCTTGGTTCAGATCCTACCTTTCAGACCGCTATCAGTATGTGGATGTAAATGGTGATTCCTCTGAGCACGTCAGGGTGAAATATGGAGTACCACAAGGATCAGTTTTAGGTCCCTTGCTGTTCTCGCTGTACATGCTACCTTTAGGCTCAGTCATTCGTAAGCATGGAATTAGTTTCCACTGTTTTGCAGACGATACACAGTTATATATATCGGCTAAACCAGAAGAAGACAGCAATTTCAGAAAATGGAAAAATGCTTATGTGACATAAAAAAGTGGATGTCGGACAACTTCCTCCAGCTAAATCTGGACAAGACTGAGGTCCTTCTTACTGGCACTAACGCCACCAGAAGTCAGCTATCTGACATCACGGTCAGTCTTGATGGATTATCCATTGTTCCAAGTAATGTTGCTAAAAACCTTGGTGTTACTTTAGACTCCAATCTTTCATTTGATGTACATGCTTCTAACATTAGTCGCACCTCCTTCTTTCAACTCCGTAATATTGCTAGACTAAGAAACGTGCTATCCTTTCAAGATGCAGAGAAACTAGTTCATGCATATATTACCTCAAGACTCGATTACTGTAATGTCTTATTCTCTGGTTGTCCAAATAGGTTGTTAAATAAACTCTAGCTAGTTCAGAATGCAGCAGCCAGAGTCCTCACTAAAACTAAAAAATATGATCATATCACCCCAATTCTATCCTCACTCCACTGGCTACCAGTAAAATTTCGTGTCGACTATAAAGTACTTCTCTTGACCTATAAAGCTCTAAATGGTCTTGCACCGCAGTATGTGAGTGACCTCATTTGCACTTACAATCCGGCGCGTACGCTTAGATCGCAAGACGCAGATCTTTTAGTAATACCTAGAATAAAAAACTTTACCGTGGGGGGAAGAGCATTTGCTCATAAAGCGCCACAATTGTGGAATAAACTACCCGTTAGTGTTCGGAGCCCAGAAACAATCTCTGCTTTTAAGTCAAGGCTTAAGACTTACTTGTTTAGTCAGTCTTTTGGTTATTAAAATCCCTTTTTCTTAGTTAAAGGCGAGATCTGGGGGTTCATGGTCATTTGAGATTAAAGGTGAAAGGGGGGATTGGTGCTGTCATCCTACCACTCTGCTGATTGCTCAAGTTTGCAGACGGTGGGATCGCTCAAGTTTGCAGACGGTGGTTTGGTGTGATGCCGAGACCCCTGGGAGCCCTCATGTCTGTGTTACCTTCCAGCTCTCCCTTCTTAGCTAGGCTGCCATAGCTACTCTAGCATTGCCGGAGGTTAGGTTAGGGCACTTAACTTTCTCCTCTCTCTTCTTCTTTTTCCGAGCTGTTCCCGAGCTGATCCCGGGATGGCGCTTGGCTGACCGAACCCTCACCGGGACTCTTTGGAGATGCCCCGAGCTGACACTGACCATCTCGACCCTACCAAGCTGACGCTGATCAACCGAACTCACCAGGAGTCCCGGAGACGTCCTGAGCTGTCGCTTGACCTTGTCAACCCTCCCGAGCTGATCCTGACCCACTGAACCCGCACCAGGACTCCATGGGGACATCATCATGAAACCAACTGGGATTGGACCCTATGGACGTCTACTGACTTAGCAGCACAATACTGAACTAATTTCAGCTTAATGTTGCTGAGAGGGTCCTGCAAGTGGCCCATCAACAACCCGGGATTCGAAATATCCCTTGGACTATTTTTGTATCTTTGCTTCTTTAAATAACTAACAACTCATCTTGAACTATTGCTTGTTGTACATTAAATGTTCGTGCACCCGGTCGCCCAGAGGAGGATGGGGTCCCCCCCCGAGTCTTGGTTCCTCTCAAGGTTTCTTCCTATTAGAGGGAGTTTTTCCTTGCCACTGTCGCCTCAGGCTTGCTTGTTGGGGGGTTTAGGCCGGTTATATGTAAAGTGCTTTGTGACAATGACTGTTGTTAAGAGCGCTATATAAATAAATTTGAATTGAATTGAATTGAATTTGAATTAAGCAATTGTAAGTCAATTATTGTAGTCTTTAATTGCTGTAAGATTTTGAAAAGTAATTCATCATCAGAAAAGGTATTTCAAGGAAAATAAATTATGGAGAAATAAAATTAAATAAAAATGACTGTCAATGTTATCAGAAAACAAAGAAATCTAAAATGTTGTCAGAAATGAAATACTATTCAATAAATATTCACTGCCTCACTGAATTCATACATTTATATAATTATGCACATTCACACTAAATACAGTTTAGAGTAAAAACAATGGGCTGCTTTCACTTCAACAACACTGCAAACCATTTCTCATTTCTGTTTGCATGCTAATGATTTCACACTTTGGCAAACACCAGTGGCCGAACAGCTCTCTCTGGACTTCCTCTTTAAAATAGGCTTTTTAGATTTATATACATGATAAACCCTGCACAGTTTCAGATGGCATTGGTCCAAATGGTGCAGAATAATCCCAGTTCACTCTGGATGTGAGCATCAGCTTAAAATTGTACATGTAATAATGATCCTCTTCTCTTTTCACTGTTTCTTTCATTGTCTGTCCGTTAGTGATGAACAGTATGAGGGATAAAGCATGTTTTGATGAACAATAACTCGCATTCATTCATTCATTCAGTCAGTCATTCAGTCATTCATTATCCAAACCGCTTAATCCCAACTGGGGTCGCATGGGGGGACTGGAGCCTATCCTGGGAATCATGGGTGCAAGGCTGGAACGAACCCCTAGGCAGGTGCCAACACACTACTGGGCACACACAATCACACCCTCAGTCACCCTCAGGACAACAATAATCTGCTGTAGCGAAGCCTAACTATAGCAGCCGAAAGAAGAAGAGAAACTATGTCGTAACCAAGAGCACATATTATGCCATAACGTTAACTGAACATTTGAATATTTTTACAAATTTGCTTTGATATTTGACAATGACATTTTAAATGTATTTACTACTTTTCTTTTTATTTTTGTGGTACACTTCCCACTACTTGGTACTAACTAGGTCGTGGAGGATGAAGATTTTAGTTTAGCTCTGTGGGCTAAACAGTGATGCAGGGGGAGGAGGTGGCATGTTTCTCTGTATCAGTAAAGTGTGAAACAACAAGTTTTGTAATAATTGCCAGCTTATATTGTTCACTACAACGTGTCAGAGAAAACAATTTCTCATTTCTGTTTGCATGCTAATGATTTTGCACTACCAGTGGCCAAAACAGCTCTCTTTGGACTTGATCTTTAAAATAGCCTATGTTAAGATTTATATGACATGATAAGCAAAAGTTTCATTGTTATTGAAGATTATTGGTCTAAATTGTGCAAAATGATCCTTACATTTAAGTTCTTCCAGGGAGACTGTCCCCATGTCTCTACTGCTTGCTTGTTAATAATTACACACATTGTCAAAAACTAGTGGTTTCAACTCCTTCCATTTTTGCATCATGTTCAGATGTAGTAACAGCTCTCTCCAAGTGTCCTCTTCAAAATTGCCTATAGTAAGATTAATCATGATCAGACCTGCACATTGTGGGTGTTGTTGAAATTCCAGTGCTGTTAAAGTGCTGCACTTACAGATGAATACACTAGTAGTTCAATCTGGTACTTTATGTGAGGGTACCTAAAAGTGTGCATGAAGATGCTAATAAACGAAAGCTGGAGCAATGTAGGATACTGTGCAGTCTGATATGACAGTTAATCAGAGACTCACTTTGAGATTTGTTGACCTACACTAGCTGCCCATGGCTGCTCAAATCAAATTCAGATCACTGGCCCTGGCTTACAGAGTGAGGTCTGGGTCTGCTCCCAGCTAAATCAACTCTCTCATGGAGGTTTATGTTCTGTCTTGCTCCCTCTGCTCTTCCAACCACGTCAGATCTTTTACACATAGTTATGTGTAGTTTTCAAATACACAACGTGTGTTCGCTCACAGCATTCAACACAATGTGTGTAACCAAGGGCAGCACACATGTTAATATTATCCATGTTTATACAAAAGTGTTAACACAGTGAATGTGTTAAAATTAACATAAGAAACGTCCCAAAACTCACTTATTAATGTGTAAGAATTTGATACAGTTTGTGTCCATTTCAACACATTTGCTCTAAGAGTGTTTACAGTGCTATGCAAAAGTTTGGGCACCCCTTCGAGGTTGCATGATAATTAGCTCTGTCTTCATAAGAGAAGATCAACAAGATGGGTTTTTTTTCTAGAGATACAGTATATAGACAAGGGGATGGATGTTCATCAGACCAAAATTCTCAATGTAGCATTATTGAGTTGTATGAAATAAAATAAAGTTTGAAAAATGGGATGTGCAAAAGGTTGGGCACCCTCTCACTTGCATTACTTTGAAGAGCTGCAGTCATTTACTGACAGATTGCAGCTCATAATTGCTTTGATTAGCTCATTAGACCTTAAACTACAAGGACAGCTGCAATCAATCATGAAAAAGTTTAACATATACGCTATAAATTGCTAGTGGTACTTGTCCTTGGTTTCCTCTTATAGAGTGGAAACATGGGAACCTTTAAAGAACTCTCTACTGACTTAAAAACTAAGATAATGCATTTTTATGAATTAGGAGAAGGGTACAAAAGATTATCACAAAGGTTTGGATTGTCTGTCTGAACAGTCAGAAATGTACTAAGGAAATAGAACGCCGCAGGAACAGTCCTGGTGAAGAAAAGATATTGTAGGCCAAGAAAAATATCTCAAAGGCACAGGCGAAGGCTGGTTAGAATTGTCACAGACAAACCACAGACCACCTCCAGAGAGCTACAACAACATCTGGCTGCTGATGGTGTCATTGTACATCGTTCCACAGTCAAGCACACTTTGCACCAGGAATAGCTCAGTGGAAGGGTGATGCGCAAAAAGAAGAGTTACATGAGGTATGCAAAAGAGCATCTGGACAAGCCAAAAATATTCTGGAAAAAAATGATGAGACTAAGATAGAGTTATTTGATCATAACCAGAGGCTTAAAAAATACACAGCATTCCAGAAGAAGAACTTGCTGCCAACAGTAAAATTTGGTGGAGGGTCCATCATGTTATGGGGCTGTGTGGCTAGCACAGGTACTGGAAACCTTGTTTAAGTTGAGGGCTGCATGGATTCCACTCAATATCAGCAGATTCTTGACAAGAATGTTCAAGAGTCAGTCACAAAATTGAAGTTATGCCGGAGTTAGATGTTTCAGCAAGACAATAATCCAAAGCACCACTCAAAATCCACTAAGAAATTCATGCAGAGACACAAGTACAATGTTCTTGAATGGCCATCCCAGTCCTCAGACTGTGGGGGTGCCCAAACGTTTGCATAGCACTGTATCTACATTTGGTTCTCTCTCTCTGAGAGGCGTGTTCTGACTTCTGACTATAAAAACACAGGAACTGTTCTGCTGCTAAAACAATCTACTGTCCAGTCAGTCATTTTTAAGAAAATATGGGGCTCAGTTCTCTCTCCTTGATGCTCTGTGAGTAAAGGTGGTTTTATTTAAGCTCAGACAGACATACAGCTAAACAGACAAGAATGATTTGTCAAAAGACTACAACTGTTTTGTCTGTGATGCTAAATTTTGGTCTGAAGTTTAATTTAATTTAGTTTTAATTTATACATATTTAATACTGTTTTCAGGCCAGTCAGCTTGTGAAACAATGACAAATGTAAGCGGTAAAAGGTTTCTCTCTGCAATAAGACATAAAGAGTAGTTTGGTGTGCATTTCATTGATGGTTAGGACTAACTCTTGATTCTTCAGATTGTCTGTAGTAATATTTAACAGTTAATATATTTCTGTTTTCTCTTTCTGTTTTAGTACTTATTGTATTAAGTGTAAAGGACAGCCAGGTGAAATATACACATTTTTCTTTGGATTGTGTGTTACTTTTAAATACAGTTTACATTTAATTTAATTTCAAAGACCTTAATTTAATCACAAACGTTAAAGGTCCTATGTTGTGACCACTGTTTGTTAGAGTGGTTGCTGGATTAGTTTTTTGTTTTTATTTTTTTACTCTATGATGTTACAAAATGTAGCACGATGATTTCCTGCAAAGGAGCAGTAGAGCAAGGCTGTAATGACTGATTATGTTCAAAAGTATTAGGTGACTTTTTATCCATTTGCCAAGATCTGCAACATTATTGAAATTCAAATTCAAATTCAAATTCAAATTCAAATTCAAATTCAAATTCAAATTCAAATTCTTTTATATAGCGCTCTTACCAACAGTCATTTTCACAAAGCACTTTACATATAACCGGCCTAAACCCCCCAACAAGCAAGCCTGAGGCGACAGTGGCAAGGAAAAACTCCCTCTAATAGGAAGAAACCTTGAGAGGAACCAAGACTCGGAGGGGGACCCCATTCTCCTCTAGGCGACCGGGCGCACAAACATTAAATGCACAACGCAGCATTATTTTCATTGCATTGGTTTGGCACAAGGTGGTGACATTTCTCATCTTCCTTGTCCTTGCTCGTAGTTTATATTATGGTGGGCAGAAATGTTTTTATCCACGGTTCATACCTACCTTATTTTTTGAGCCACAGTTTGGTTTATACCTGTTTTATGTTTTTTGTTTTTTTTTTTAAAGCTATGGATAATTGGGAAAATATACCAATTAGTACAAGACTATCACAGGTGGTGTGTAATATTGACCATATATACAGCTTGGTCTGTTAGTGAAAACTGTGAAATTGTAGTGGTAAAAATGGTACGGGAGCGGGCCATATTGAGGTTCTGTCTTCCCATTCCGTGGTGTGAGACTGAGATGTTTGCACCACATTTCAGTTTTCAGTTTGGTTTCAGAACCACCGCACTGCTACTTCATATGTGTTTATGTATTGTATTGGAGAAGTATCTATGTATCTGGTTTTGTGTGATTAAGTGTTTTTACTAGAAATACTGCCTGTCTTAAAACAGAGGAAGCTTAAAACCACATTTGAGCCTCTGAAGACTTTGTTAATTTTCAATTTCTCTAAATTCCCTAATAATATTAGACTTACTTTGAAATGTCATATATTTACTGTACTGTCGGTAACTCATTGTTGAGAAAATATGGGGCTCAGTTCTGTCCTCTCCTTGATGCTCTGTGAGTAAATCTGTTTTTACACTAGATAACAGAAAGTTGAGTTTTAATTTGTGCATATATAATAGTTTTTGAATTAGTACTGACTTTTAAAAACAAGGTTCAAGAAAGTAATGTTGGAGAGAAACGTTTGTGTAGTTGTGTAGTGAAACTCACTTAGTCTTGTCCAGGCTGCAATTCCACAGAGGGACATAAAGGAAATAAGTCCATTCACTTTGAAAATGAAAGTAATGAGTATTCACAGACCAGGCAACTTGTGAAACAATGACAAAGTTTTGCTCCGTAATAAGACATAAAGATGAGTTTAGTGAGTATTTGAATGATGGTTAGGACAGACTAGTGCAGATTCTCCAGATCTACAAGGCCTTTTCATATGTTAGCATTGTCTGTAGTACCATTTAACATCTAATATTGTGTTTTGTTCCTCTTTCTGTTTTAGTATTTATTATATTCATCAAGTGTGAAGGAAATGGAGACACTGCAGGAAAAGGTTTGGATCCACATTTTTGCATGACTTGAGGAACAGAGGTGCTTGATTTGTAGAGTTGCTGTTATTTTACATCATGAACAGCAGTGGTCATTACTGCTGCAGGGCTATATACCAAAATTACAAAATAAAAACAATGGGCCTCATTTAACAAACTGCCCGAAGAAGGCATGTGTTCTTAAAAGCATTTACACAGTTTTCACAAAGATATTCATCAACATTCATCAGTGTTTCTTATTTAAGAGTCGTTATTAGGTAACAACAGAATCTACAATGGCAAAAGATAGATCTTATAAATTATTGATTTGTTACATATTTGTCAGAAATATGTGCTTATTGTGTTTGTGTTCTAAAGTTGTATAATATATTTACATGTTTTATTTGTGTTATAATCTATTTATATTTGTACATCTATTTAAATGTCGACTTTGTTAAAAACAAATTTAAGAAAAAATGTGAGAAAATTATGGTGAATAAGGCCCAGTGTTTTTATCAAGATTAAGACAGCACATTATTTACATTAAATCATATAAACATTTCCTTGAAGGTTAACTACCTGTTTGCATACAGTTCGTTATCATAGAATGTTCCTGCATTATTGGGTATTAGTGTAACTACTTGTGTTAACAGAAATAAAAAGTTATTTGTGATGTTAAACTAGAAGCTTGTTACATGTAGTAGAATGCAGCTGTAATTAAAGGAGCTGTAGAGCAGGGCTGAAATGACTGTGATCTGCCACAAGGTGCTGACATTTCTCATCTTGCTTGTTCTTGCTCTTCGTTTAAATTATTAAAACCTGAAATGGTTCATACCTCGTTTTGAGCCACAGTTCAGTTCATACGTCTTGTGTATGTTTGGGGTTTTTTGAGAGAGAGCATTGTATAATTGGGACTATACACCAATCAACCCTAACACTATGGCAGGTGATGAGTAATATTAAGCATATATACACTTTGCCCTAATAGTGAAAATTGTGAAATTAAAGATGGTAGTGGTGCTAGCGGGTTGGGTAGTAGAGGGGTGGAACGTATTGTAGTTCCGTCTTCCTATTCCATGGTGTGAAACTGAGATATTTGTGCCACATATTGGGTTTGGTTCTAGAACCACCACACCACAGTTCATGTATTTAAGCCCTACTTGTATTGGAGAAGTATCTACATACCTGGTCTTATGTGATTAAGTGCATCCATGTTTCCTTTTAGCTTAAGGGAAAAGCCTGGTTGTTCTTAATCTAATGTTGTTAGATCTTTAATTTGAGCTAGATCTGCACTTACACCCACCATCCTTATCCTTCTAAACCAATCCAGCAGTGTATACGTTTGGAGAAATCGTAGAATACTGTATGCTTGACCATCACATTCTCTAACTGTGTCTCTTTCGCTTTAATGCTGTACATTTTGTTGAATGCATAAACATATCAGTATTACTTATGCCTTATTACAAGCCAGATATAATGAGATATGTGAGAACAATATGGGACCTTTAACACTGTCATTGTGGTTTAAAAACTTATAAATGATTCTGATTTGATCGGTACATTGATGTTTTCCATGGAAACTTAAAAGATACTGTGTTTTCACAGAGACGCTGAAGGCTACACTTAAACTGCAGCATGACTGGGAGGAAATATTTATAGGTGAAAATGTCACTCTCAAATGTGACATACAAAAAGGAGAAGGTTATAACTGGACATACTACTGGTATAAGGATGCACATAAAACTCATGTTTACACAAGTAGTGGTAGTGAATATAGTTTTGAGGCAAATGCAACCTATAATGGCATTTATACATGCAAAGCTACTTCAAACCAAAGTGTCCAAATGAGCTCAAATTTCAGTGATGGTGTCTTGGTGAATGCATCAGGTAAGTTTCTATTTCTCTTTGCTTGACTTTCAAATTGTATCTAGATAATTTATGCTTAGACAGAATTCCAGTGGCCTAAGGGATGCAGGTCGGGATTGACCATGTAATTTTGTTGGTAGTGATTAACTATTAAAATCTGTAATGGGAACAATCACTGCATTCTTTTGTTGATTCTTTTCTTCAAATTTCATTAAATGGCATATTCACATAAAAAGTACAGTAATGGCTTTAAAGAATTTCCAGAAATCTAGTTTCAATCCATTGACAGGCTAGCATTGAGCTGTATTTTCTGTTAACTTTTGATTTGAAATCTGTAAGAAGGTCTGATTAAAATGTGAGTTAAAATCTATTATTAATTAGTGATGACTGATTAAGGACTGAAGCTTTACTGTAGGTGTTGTTTTATTAACAGCCATTTTAATTGGGAAGTTTCACTTTCATTAAGTTTCAATCTCATTTCACTCTCATTATTACGTGCGTCTGTGAGAATAGCATTACACAGTCTTAATTAGGTTGCTATTGAATATCAGTAAATGTATTAATTTACTTACTTAAGTTGGTATTCCCTGTGTGACAGACCAGCCCCCGGCAGAACTGAGTGTG
>JAVGVS010002279.1:0-12136 GCA_032718565.1 Distichodus sexfasciatus
TCACGTTTTTAGGATGGAAAGGGTAAGTTTTTCAGCCAAATTTATTCCCAACAGTACAGTATAGACCTTCCACTGTTTCAAAACACTAAAAACAAAAAATCCAACATTTTACCCCACGCAACATAAACGCTCGTTTTTCTCGAAAACCTGACTGGACAAGCGACTGGTTTTGCCGTGGAGGGTCACATTTACTTGAGTAACTTTTTGGATAAACTGTACTTGCAAGAGTAGTTTTTATACAACATACTTTTTACTTTTACTTGAGTATATTTGTGAAGCAATAACGCTACTTTTACTCCGCTACATTGAGCGACATTCCGTTCGCTACTTTGATTTTTATTCATCTGTTATCCAATGCGCGATCTGTTTGTTTTGTCGGAAACCTCCTCCTAAATGACTGTTCCACCAATCAAACGGAGCTAGGCAGTCACATGACTACACACAGAGTGATACACACACACACACACACACACACACTGGACAGTTTATGCACAGACTGCCCTGTTCTTGTTTTACTGTGTTATCTCTGCCTGCTGAGGCTTTTTGTTTAAACTATAAAAGTTAAGTTATTACAGCTTATTCTACTGTTTATTGTGGCTGAATTAGCCTTAATTTATGTTACTTTGTATAGATTAAATTCATTCTTTGTTGTTGTTGTTGTTAATGTAATATTGTTTGGTAATATCCCAACGCATTGTGCATTATTATTTCATATTTTTGCATATTCGATTATATAATTAACCAATTAATCTTTAATTTACTCAGAGGTTACTCAGTACTTCAGTAGTTTTTTCACTGAGTACTTTGTACTCTTACTTGAGTCTTTTTGTGGATGACTACTTTTTACTTTTACTTGAGTAATATTTCTCTAAAGTAACAATACTCCTACTTGAGTAAGACTTTTGGCTACTCTACCCACCTCTGCTTGTGTGATATAAATATCCAAAAAATCAACACCAAGGCTGTGCCAAATCTTTAGATAAGTAGAATGCTGTCTAAAGAGTATAAATCGCTGTTAGCCTCAGTGTTATTGGCAGCCAGACAGACCTCGGTGGGTAAAGACGCACTGTTCCCCGAGTGAATATCCTGAAGTGTTTTGGCCCTCAGCTAATACGATGGTTTTGAGAGTGAGAGCCTCTCCCTGCACTGGGTAAATTTTTGTAATCTTGTGTTCTGCTGCTCCGGTCGGAGATAGTGTTCATGGCTGTGTGCTTTGAAATGAAGGCCTGACCTTTTCGTCTAGTGCCTAGCATTGTTTTTGTATGTGCTCGTGTCCGTGTGTTTGATGCAACTGTGCAAATTTAGTTTTAGAGTGCCGTCGCACACAGGCTCGAGTACACGCAGACTCACACCCGCACATTCTCTCGGTGCGATAAAACTGACTGGAGAGTGTCACAGAGCTGGTGACACAGAAACAGGCAATTATTAGACCTCTAGGGAGGAAGACGGAGAAATAGAAGCAAGAAGGATGGGGCAAGTGAAGTGTGTGTGAATGTGTGTGAGAGAGTGTTCGCTCATTTCTGCTTAAATTTCACTCTGCACTTCAAGTCTAAACCCTACCTCCATCCACCACTTTCTCGTTTTTAGTCTTGTCTTGTCTTTCTTTGGTGTTTTTGTCCAGATACCGTATATACGGCCTATACGTTCTTATGAACGCCATAATTAACGTACAGAAAATGAGAGATACATTACTGTCATTGATGTTAAATGTGCTTTATTATTAGAGATGGGCCAATACCACTTTATGTCCGATACGATATTGTAAATTTGGATATCTGCCGATACCGATACAAATCCGATACAGTCACGGTCTTTTTTTAAACGTAAAATAATGCTTTAAAATGTCTGAATACATGACGAAGATTATTGTTATGCTTAAGGAAATGCTTGATTTAAATACTGCTTTCCTACTAAAACAATGTAATAATTACACACACACACGTATATGCTAAATTATTTGTTCTCAAAAATTGTTTGTTTAGACAAAAATATTTCTTCTTTCTTATTGATTACACTATAACATTATTAAAAAAAAATCATCAATAGAAAATGAAATACTGAAGTTTGTCATTTTGAACCATTTTGGCCTGTAAAATGAGCTGCTTTTGCAGAGAACTACATTTCCCACAATCCTCCACATGCCCCAGAGCCACGTCACAATGAAGCGCTGGGCGCGCATTCCAGAATAAACGATGGAAAATTCATGGGAAAATCTAAATGAAACGGCAGAACTGTGAGTAGAACGCTGGTTGTTGTGGTTATTTATCAGCTAAAATATGGTGTGTGTCTGTGTCTGCGAGTAACGGTGCGGTCATTAACATAGCTCGCGTGTTTACATCGCGTTTTTATGCATTTACTTCTGTTTTAGTGCACGGAACATCTCACAAATACTTTCACAGGGATCAAGTCTTGTCTTGATCGCGCCGCTGAAGACGTTGTGTGTCACTATTAAGCGTCCGTGTGAAATACAAGCGGAGCTGCTCTAGTGAGCCTCAACCGTTTTTTGTAATAGAATTATTTGAGTTATTGGGACAATGGTTTCAGCTCTACTTTCCCGCAGTGCCACTTCCCATGCATAACCAATTGAGCGTGCACGCGTTTACAGATCGGCTCCATAGAACGGCCCGATGCCACCGATACCCGATCCAGCCGTTTGAGCCGTTATCGGACCGATACCCATCCACGTATCGGAACGGCTACATCTCTAGTTATTATGTACGTTATTATTTCCCTTGCTTGTATCTTTACCTACTTTGTGAGAATAGACTTCGTTAATTGCTTGCACATTGAGGCGGCTTGTTCCTTAAGTTCTTCTTGCAAACGTAATTCTCTCTCTCTCTCTCTCTATCTCTCTCTCTCTCTCTCTATCCATCTCCCTCCCTCTGTCCTTCTGCGTCTCCAGGCGTCAGGACGGGTTGTGACATGCTTATTGGTGGTGCTCTTTAAGCTCATTTGAAGACTTCATTATTCTGCCCCAAGAGCTTTCTGTCAAATTCTTCTTCCCCTCGCGTTCGGCTCTTCCCTCTCTCCCTCTTTATCCCTCCCTCCTTGACTCGCTCTGTCTCGACCGTGCGGTGTCTGTACGATGGCAGCCTCTCCTAATTCGTACTGCGATGAGACTGAGGAGGACATACGTGTCGGTTCCCGTTGATAATCTCTCCTAGGGGTGCCAGATATATCGAGCAACGTCTCCCACCACGTCTGACAGCAGTTAGGCCGAATCTATCGGCGCAGTCAGAGAGGGAGAGAGAGAGAGAGAGATCGCCAGAACGGAGGACGGCTTGAGTCTTAAATTTGCTGTATAGCTCGCGGCGGTCAGGAGGTGACCAGAATCGGAGCGAACCTCTGCTGATATATTACTATAACGTTACGCAATATTTCTCGGAGACAACATATGGACGGCATTGTGATATGTGCTGTGATGAAAGTGTAAGGCTTGCAGGACTACTCTACTATTCCTTCTGTTCTCTTTTAACATATGTCAAGCTTCTGAAATCAATATTTTAAGCGCTTTATCTTGGAAGTTTACAGCTTCCCCAAGGTACGGAAGCTGTGTCTTCAGTAAAATGGGTCATAAAAGTCTGACACAGATTAGATCTTCGTGTTTCACTCTTACAGAATAAAAGGCTCTTTCTTTATGAATTTATGAATGATGCAGCTTGCTGTTTTACAGTGTAACTATCAGCTTGGCAAAAGTAAGGAAAGTCGCTTAGTGCTGTTGTAAGTCTTTGGTTTTAAGCAGCTAGACGTGTTGCGTCAGTATGTACAAGATGTTCCAGATAGGCTTTCGCGCCATGAATATGAATATTGCTTGCAAATGACCATTTTATGTTGGTATCACTGCATTTTACAACATTTTTTGAAAGGTTAGCAGCAGCCCCAGGCTATGAAAACCTGCTCGGGAGCAAGGTTATTAACACTTAAAAGCTATGCAGCATAAAACCCCTCAGTGTTGAAATTTAATAGTCATTGTGTTCACAATGATCAACTAATCAAAGAAAACAACTACTGAGCTCAGTTTGGCTCAGGATTCAAACGTACAACAAAAATGCTGATACCCAAGTCATTCCGCGGAAGTAAATGGATCATGTTCTGGGCTGCGTTTCCCAAAGGTATAGCAACTAACATAGTGTACATTAGCAACTAATATAGTGTACATTAGCGACTACCATAGTGTACATTAGCAACGAACATAGTGTACATTAGCAACTAACATAGTGTACATTAGCTGCTAACATAGTGTACATTAGCAACTAACATAGTGTACATTAGCAACTAATATAGTGTACATTAGCCAACTAATATAGTGTACATTAACACTTGAACACGGGTATGCGTTAGCAACTAGCATAGTGTACATTAGCAACTAACATAAGTGTACATTAACAACTAATATAGTGTACGTTAGCAACTAACATGGTGTATGTTAGCAACTAACATAGTGTACATTAGCAACTAACGGTGCACGTGGCGACTACAGGTATTACGTAGCAATGAACATAATTGTGCATTAGCAACTAATATAGTGCATTAAGCTTAAGCGAACATAGTGTCGTTAGCAACAAACATAGTGCATTAGCAACTAACGCGTGTACATTAACCTTCTAACATAGTGTACATTAACGCTAACATGGTGTATGTTGGCAACTAACATAGTGTACGTAGCAATAACAGTGCACGTGCGACCTTTACCAATAATTATTGCATTAGCAATGAACATAGTGTGCGTGCTTGTGAACATAGTGTACGTGGCGGCAGGCTGCCAGGTGTGCATTAGCATAGTGTACGTGGCAGCCTTTATAGTGTGCATTAACCGCTAACGCAGTGTACGTGGCAGCTAACATAGTGTTGCGTGGCAGCTTCTTTATAGTGTGCGTTGTAGCGAACGCCAGTGTGCATTAGCTGCTAACATAGTGTACATTAACAAAACAACGTAATTGTGCGTTAACAACTAACATAGTGTACATTAGCAACTAACGCAGTATTGCACGTAGCAACTAACATAGTGTTACACGTAACGTATAGTGAACGTGGCAGGCATAGTGTACATTAGCTGCTAACATAATTGTGCGTTGGCAACTAACATAGTGTACATTATTACGCTAACATAGTGTGCGTTATTAGGATCTAACATAGTGTACGTTATTAGCATCTAACATAGTGTACGTTAGCAGCTAACATAGTGTACGTTAACTAACATAGTGTACATTAGCAACTAACATAGTGTACATTAGCAACTAACATAGTGTACATTAGCAACTAACATAGTGTACGTTAGCAACTAACATAGTGTACATTAGCAATATAGTGAACATTAGCAACGAACATAGTGTACATTAGCTGCTAACATAGTGTACGTTAGCAACTAACATAGTGTACATTAGCAACTAACATAGTGTACATTAGCAACTAACATAGTGTACATTAGCAACGAACATAGTGTACATTAGCCGCTAACATAGTGTACATTAGCAACTAACGTAGCGTACGTTAGCAACTAACATAGTGTACGTTAGCAACGAACATAGTGTACATTAGCAACGAACATAGTGTACGTTAGCCGCTAACATAGTAAGCAACATAGTCTGATCTGATGTAACGTAGTCTGATCTTTGTCAATATCATTATTAATGTAGTTATGTTTGTAGCGGAGCACTAAACCAGTCAACATGAGCTTCTGCGAACTTTAAAGTTGATCTTAAACGTTCAGCTGTTAAGAGCAAATATCTTATTGCATTTGTCTGCCGGGGGGTTTCAGGAAATGATCTGTGTGTAATATAATCACAAGCATAAGATGCATTAGCGGCTGTGTTCGTGGCAGTACGGGCTGTATATGGTGGTTGTAATTTAAATCCCATGTGGCTCTCACTCACCGGTACACTAGAGTTTCATCTGCTGTGCAGTTGTACTGTATCTGGTACATCCAGACCAGATACGCTCCCGACAGTCGCCCCGTGTCCCACCGCACTTGCGCTGAGGTTGAGGTGACTCCCTGCACCTCTATGAGCTGGTCCTCTCCTCCTTCACTCCCTCCATCCTCTGCCTCTGTTTCCGTCTCCTCTTTGCCCTCGGGTGGATCTGTGCTAACATCTGGGCTGGCGCTCTGACCGTTCGACGTCTTTCCTCGCGTAATATCCGACGACCCCGGGTCACGGGCCAAAGGTACCGTCCCGTTTCCACGGTGAGGAAGAGGGATGACCTTAAGGTCGATCACCGCAGTGGCCTCACCTGCGGCGTTTATTGCAATGCACGTGTAAGCACCGTCGTCACGGGCCACCGTCACCAGAAGCTCGAGCGTCCCATTCCTGAAGGAGATTGTGCGGCTGGAATTGGCAACGATCCGATCGTCGGGCGACACCCAGTGCACCACCGGCTCGGGATCGCCAATGGCGCGGCATTTGAGCGTCGCCCGTTGACCCTCCAGCACCCAGAGTTTGTGAGTGTGACGAGTGATGAGCGGAGGTTCGCAGGTGAACTCCTCCTCGGGTATCGACCAGAAGTAGCGTCCCGCAAGATGGACCGGGGTGGCGCAAGTCTCCATATCGTCGCTTCTTATCAACCTGCGCAACCACAGCAGCTCGCAGTTACAGTGCAGAGGGTTGCCCCCGAAGTTCAAACTAATGACGGCGTTGTAAGGAGTGGGGCTAATCACCCCAGTCTGGGAGCGGGCGAACAGGGAGTCGGGCGGCAGAGTCTTAAGGCGATTGGAGGTCATGTCTAAACGAGCCAGCTTATAGAGCTCGCTAAAGGAGCCCTCGGCGATCTGGTCGATGAGGTTGTGGTCGAGGTTTAGAGTATGCAAGCTGGCCATGTTCTGAATGGCATCCCAGGGTGCCTTGCGCAAGTTGTTGTAAGACAAGTCCAGGTCCTCCAGCGTCAGGAGGAAGTCGTCAAAGGCATCGGAGGAGATGTTAATGAGCTGGTTGTTGTTGAGGATGAGGTGCTGCAAGTTCAGCATTCCCACTAAGTCTCTCGGACCGAGAGCCACCAGCCGATTCCCGTCCAGGTGGAGGGAGCGCAGACTCTCGAGGTCGGCGAAGGCCATCGGCTTGATGAAGCTGATGGTGTTTCGGGACAGCGTTAGATCCACCAATCCGGACATGTTGGCGAAGTCGGCACCTCCCACCTCGCGGATGAAGTTGTCGGCCAGCCGGAGCTCGACGGTGCGCCGGTCGATGTTGGGGGGAACGAAGAGGAGTCCTTTGTCCGCGCAAAGCGTGCTCAAAGATTCCGATAGATTCCGGCACACGCAGTGGTAGGGGCAAGCGGACACCACGCCCCACGTCTCCCCCGCCAGCGCTCCAGGAATCCGTCCAATCAGAGCGGGGAGTAAACAGGCGCATGTGAACAGCGTCAGCCAGTGGAGGGAGGGTAAAGGTGGGCTTGAAGGTGTTGCGGACGTGGTCACGTAGCCAAAGGTGTACTTTGGACACAGAGGAGTGGATGACGGGGGCAGTTTGTGTGAATGCTTGAGGAGGGAGGAGTGAGAATGGAGGGATGAATGGAGAGGAATAGAGAAGGAACTTGTGTCACTTAAACGGTGGTGTAAAATGAGGGGCGGGTGTGATTTTTGTGACTGAGGGGGTGGGGGTGGGTCTTGCATGGTAGAAAGGGGGTTAATCCACAGACCTAGAGAGAGAGAGAGAGAGAGAGAGAGAAGGAAAAATTAGACCTTCCGTTAAGGCTGTGCAATTATTCAAATTTTTATTTCGATTTCGGTTCCAAACTAGGGGTGGGCAATATATCGAATATGCTCGATGTATCTCGGCTTGTTCCTCGCGCGATGTAGTAAATGACTATATCGTGACCATCGAGTATAAATCCTAACGTTAGTGTTAAACAGACAGCATGTACTTGGCTTTCCAGTTTTGCTTTTCTGCCCCGTCAAAGCAGACAGCTCGCTCCTCCGCCCGTCCAGAAAACTCCTAGCTCATGCTTGTTTTGTACCGCTTTCGTGTTTCGCTTCTCTGCTCGCTCCCCCGCCTACGGCGTCACATCAACGCCAAAACTAGAGCGTGCAAAGGCTTGCCGCAAAAATTCCGCGGGCGTCAATTTCAAAGTCGTGAGCGCAAACGTGAAACTCGAGAGCACAAAATTAAGAATCGAGTGCGCGGTTGTGATAATATTGCGCGCAAACTGTATTTTTCCCTCTCTCGAATGTCGTTTTTCCTCTCGATGTGTTAAATGTCCTCGCGCGCAAAGTAGATTACCGACGAGCGGCTTTTTTGCTCGAGTGAGATTTCTACGCGAGCGGTTTGAAAGGGGTGGGGTTTGGCAGTTTGGGGGCGGGGTTTTGGCGGTTTCAGCCTGTGAATCCTATTGGCCAATGGCTCCTGGTTTTGTGATTGACTTCATGCTACAGACATTTTCTACAGAAAAACCAAAGATGAAGGAGTTATAGTTAATCGACCTTATAATTATAATTTAATAGTTAGGTTTAATAAGCGCGCAATCAGTGGCTCCCCTTTCCCACTTGTCTGTCCCCAATATAAAGTTTGCTATATTATAATTTGGTTTAAAATAAAAGCATTTACTATGTTAAACTTTGGCTTAATTTATTATATTGGTGTCATTTTATGCAATATAGGGCCGAATTTATCATTTATACAGTGATTTAGAGGACATTTCAAGCGCACTAACGCACCTTCCGAAGACTAAACCCACGTGTGTGTTCTGGTGGCGGTGTACAGTCTGAGCGGGTAAAGATGGCGGAAGGAGGAGAGCAGCATTGCTCAAGATTGACCAAATTAGGAGAGCAAGATTGACCAAAGTAAGCGCCATGATGTTGTTTTTCATAATCGAGCCGCCCTACCTTCCGTTTTTCCACCTCAAACGTAACCCGATATTTTATTCTTTCCCGTCCACCCCCTATCCGTCATCGGCTTTAAAACATCAATTGAAAGAATTGCTTTCTTTCGAACTCCCGTCTCCTGAGTGTGTGCGCATGCAAGCGTATGTCATATCCCCCTCACACACACTACTGCCTGCTCCAGCGAAGGAAAACACTTCTATGTTTGTGCCAAGAAATAGACACGGCTCTCCGAGCGAACGCAGTCGTTTACAGCACGTGATATTTCCATATAGCGCAGCGACCTGCGTAGATAAAAATGGGAGAATCAAGCTCTTTCTAAACCCACACATCCCACATTGGTGAAAAATTGGCTTGACCTCATTCCAGAATCAATTTACAGTGACTCACAACAAAGCCTTCACTGTTCCGTAAGTCTATTCCGTTACTGGCATAGACGCTCAAAGCTATTCTAAGACTTCTACGTCATTATGCGGGAGTAAATAATAAAGGTTCCCGTACGGCGGCGAGTCTTTGGAAATGGAAAGATCCATTTGTTATTCTTGGGTTTATCCTGCTGATTTTGTTTGGGTTGTTTTTTTTTGTTTTTTTTTAATCGGATGAAACGTTCTAATCTTGACTTTCCGCAAGAATGACTTAGTGATATTTCTACAGAGCGCCAAAAAAGAGTGTAAACTAGATTACAAGCGAGAGAAGTTGATCTCTTCACAATCTCCTCGTCACAGCTTGAAAGCGTGCCGGGTTCAATTATAGACCGCAGTGAATATTTAAATCCGCAGGTGTCTCACTTTTAATCTCCTTCCTTTGTTCCCTGTCGGGATTTCAACCTGCAGCCTCATGGTTATGGATGCGAGCTATTGTGGTTCTGTGTATAACGGAAGGTAAGCTTTGGGAATCCAACGTGTGATATGGTTACCACATTGGCACCATTCCCTTGATGACAGAGAAGCTTAAAGAGTCGTTCGGGATGACACCGTTTTTTTAGGATCTTCCTCTTCGTCTTCTTGCGGTTGCGTTTAGACCGTTTTTGAGACGACTTCCCACATTTTTCCTGTCAGATCATCATTAAGAAGCAGCATTCGTTATCAGTGTATAGGGAGGGGGATGAGAACCATGACAATGAGGAAAACAATGATGGCAGCATATGCAAAAAGGGGGAGAAAGGAAGCAGTTGGTGCATATGTTAGCTTTGAAAAATGCTAACAAATCAAACCCCAAACCCTCCGTAAGACGCATTAGCCTCCATAAGACGCTTTAAAACCCCCAAACCTCGGTAATCGCGGCTGAGTCAGGTAAATATGCTCTTGTTTTTCGACAGGAAAGATGCAACCTAAGGACAAAACCTGAGTGGGATTGGGTGTGAAAAGCGCGTCAGTGGTTTTATCCCACATTAGCGTGTCTGGCTAATGCTCTCACGCGGTAAGACTGAGTGCTAAGTGCACGCAACCGGGCAGGAACGGCTTAGAAAGCGGCAAACAATAAAAGTGCGTTGACCGGAGTATAGTTTAAGTGGGTTAACAATGAAGTAGGCTTTTGAAGTAAACAAACTGAGTAGATTAGAACTGAAACGATTATTCGAATAACTCGGATAATTCGATTACAAAAAAACGGTCGAGGCAATTTTTCTAGAATCGAAGCTTCGTTCAAGTCGTTTTACTCGCTACAGCACGCACCGCTTGTGTACAGACGCTTATTACTGACGCACAATATTTTCAGTGGCGCGATCAAGACGAGAATAGATCCCTCTGTGTGTGAACGTGTTTGTGAGATATTCCGTGCACAAAAACAGAAGTAAATGCGTAAAAACGCGTCAGTGACGTTCTTTGCGATGTAAACACGCGCGCTGTGTTTGTGAACGCGCGAGCGCCCGCGTAAGCGCCGTTACTCGCTAAAACGCTGCGTTTCCGTCAAAACGTCCCCTTTATTACGGACAAAACGCATATTTTAGCTGATAAATAACCACAACAACCAGCGTTCCGCTCACAACACAGTCATTTATTGAGATTTTCCCATCGATTTTTTCATAGTTTGTTTTCCGGAACGCGCTGAACCCTTTATTGGGACGCGGCCTCGTGGCGTGCGCGGGGGATTGTGGGAAATGTAGTTCTCTTCCAGAAAGGCCAAAAGCAAGTCATTTTATTGGCCAGATTGGTTCAAAATGACCCTTGAACTTCATGTTTCTTCATGTTCAATTGAATACAACAACTTAAAGCGCATATGACTAACTTCTACTCACACTAGAATAAGCAAATATATTGTCATTTTTGTAAAAAAAATTAATAATAATCAGATTACTCGATAAAATTAATCGATAAAATAATCGATAGATTACTCGATTACAAAAATAATCATTTGTTGCAGCCCTAGATTAGATTCGAACAACAGTTAACACGACCGTGCGTATCGGTACTCGGTATCGGTGAGTACCCAAAGATAAATATGGGTATCGCTGCATCCCTACCTATTACCATATTAAGGTTAAGGAACGGCTGGACAAAGAGAGGGGAGAGAAAATAAGCGTAGTGAAGCGCAGTCTCTCACTCTCTTCCCAGGTATCTCCTCTGTCTTGTCCTTTTCCATTCGCCTCATGTCTGACTTTGCATTGATGCTCTGCCTTCCTACGACCTTCCTCTCCTCCTCCTCCTCCTCCTCCTCCTCCTCCCATTCCTCTGTTCATTGTTCTGCTTATCACATGCAGTTCCCTCCGTTCATCTGCCCTTGAGGTAACCCGAGAAGCGATTTAACATTGCTTAAAACACCACTCTCTCCAACTCTCTCTCTCTCTCTCAGTCTTCCTCTCACCTCACCCTCTCGTCCTTTCTTCTCACTTTCTACCCCCCCTTTTTACCTTCCGATCTTCTTTTTGGCTCCCCCCCCTCCTCCCAACTCTCTCTCTCTCTCTCTCTATCCCTACCCACTGTTTCTCTCCTCCCTCTCTCTTTGAAAAGCGTAAGTCACCTGAGAGGCGAACAGCTGAAGTAGCTCTTGTTTTCCTCTGCTTTGCTTCATCGATCCGCCCTGCCAGGATAAATAGCGCGCCTTCCTTTACATTCTCATTCCTCTTCCTCGGCTCCTCCTCTCGCCCTCGGATTCCTCTCCTCTCTCACCTCTCCCACACGTCTACACATCTCACCCTTTGCGTCTGAGGATAACGTGCATCGCCTGCTCAGATTTTACGTGTGTGTTTCGGAACCAGGCGGGTTGTGAGGACGGATTTGGCTCTACACATGCAGATTACGGACACAGCGTAACTTTCAGGTTGAAAAATAGTCTCCGAGTGTGAATTGGGTCAATAATTGGATAAATGGTTGTAATCCCTGATAATCC
>JAVGVS010002280.1:0-12136 GCA_032718565.1 Distichodus sexfasciatus
GCCAGTTTTCATGTCACGGCTACAAAACTTCAGCATCACACTGGGGTTTTCTCTTGAGATCTAAACGTACCAGAAGTCACCGTCTCGAGATCATGAGTATTTTTAATGTCGAAATACATCGTCGTCGTATCGCACAGCCCCAAACCCCTGCTGTAGGCTTTACATTCATAAACATAAGAGCGTTGATCAACGTAACGTGGCTTACATTTCCCATCAGGAACAACATCACAGAAGCAGGGCTAATAGCTTGGACGGACGGACGGACATTCATGTGCACCGTCAGCATCATCTGCACAGAGCATCCGCTAAGAGGAACATTCTAGAACGTCATAGACCTTTATCTGCAGGAGCTTCACACAGGCCTAAAGTCAGCGTACAGCAGCAAAGCACGGCGAGCGTTTGTTCAAGTAGCTGTGTAACGGACAGGAAAACAGTCAGAGTTTATAGGAAAAAAGAAAAATCTACCGAAGCTGATTGAGGACGTGCCAACGTTATTTTTACTTCTCGCTATTTTGAGATCATGATCTCGATCTAATGAAAGTTGTTTTCACAAGATCATGAGGAACTTTTCCTGGCTTCTCAACGTTTTCTACAAATCACAAGTCATTTTTCTCAGGATCTCTACATAATAAAAGTCCTTTTTTCTCAAGATCACAAGTAATTTTTCTTTAACAGAAGTTGTTTTGTCAAGATCATGAGTAACTTTATCAAAATCTTATATCGAAAGTAATTTCTCAAGAACTTTTTCTCTAGTTACGTTTCTCGTGATGTTGACATAAAGTAGTTTTTTCAAGATTTCAAATAATTTTTCTTGTGTTTTTTGTTTTTACAAAGTTGTTTTGTTGAGATCAGGTTCTTTTTCTCTTGGTCTCAATTTAAGTCATTTTCTTGACAACACAAGGATTTATTTTCAGAATCTCGAAGTAGTAAAATTCGTTTTCTAAAGAGTAATTTTTTCATCATCTTGGAATAACGACAGTAATTTTTCCTCAAGATCTTGGCATAATAAAGGTCACAATTTTTCTTGTGATTTTGTTTTTTTGTAAGTTTTCTCGAGATCATGAGTTACTTTACTCAGAACTTGTCATTTTTTCAAGACTAAGTAGTTTTTCCTCAATATCTTGACACAACATACGTCTTCTGAAGATCACAAGGCATTTCTCTCAGTGTCTCGAGATCACAAGCCACTTTTCACATTAACTCCATGACAGTTGTTTTCTCAAAATCACAAGTAATTATTTCAGGATCTCGACATTTTGAGTTAAGGAAAGCTGTTTTATGGAGATCAAATTCTTTCTCTCACGTTCTCAAGGTAAGTCATTTTTTGGACATCACAAGGATTTTTTTTCAGGATCTCAGGTAACAAAAGGCATTTTCTCAAGATTACAAGTTATTTTTACCATAATCGCGACAAAGTCAATTTCTCAAGAACATGAGTTACTTTTCTACCGACCTTAAGATACAGTTTTTGCAAGATCACAAGTTATTTTTCCTCAAGATCTCAGCACGGCTGAAGTTATCTCGAGGTCATGAGTTACTTTTCTTAGGATCTCCACATGACAAAAGGCGTTTTCTTAAGATCGTGAGTTAATTTTCTCATGAACTTTACATAACAAATGTGCTTTTTTTCAAGATCTTGACATGCAAGTCATTTTCTGGAGATCACAAGTCATTTTTCTCAGTGTCTCAATGTAACAAAGGACAGTTTTCCAAGATCATAAGTTTTGTTTTCTCATGAACTTGATAGAACTAAAGTTGTTTTCTCAAGATCAAATTTTCTTTCTCTTGATCGCAACTGAAATGAATTCATTGTCGTAAGATCATAAGTTATTTTTCTCGGAATCTCAGTGTAACAAAAGTTTTCTCAAACTTGACGTCATTTTCTAACTTTCTCAAGTAATTTTGATTTAGCCAAAATTATTTTCTTGAGATGTTTCTCAGGATCTCAACAATGAAAGTCGTTTAAACAAGACCATGAGTTACTTTTCTCATAAACATAACATAAATGTCGTTATAAGCAATTTTTCCTCAAGATCTGACACGAAATATTTGCGATACATTGAGATCATTAGAGGTAACCAGTGATCACGAGAAATTCACTTTCGTTGGGTCAACATTCATCGAGAAAAGTGACCACCATCTCAAGCTAACGAGACGAAAAATAACGACACTTCTCCTTTATCGACTTCCAGCAAAGCACAGCGAGCGTTTGTTCAAGTAGCTGAGTAATGGTCAGAACATAGAGTTTACAGTAAAGTAGGAAAAGCAGCTGTCAGCACTTCTGAAGGATTTTCTGGTGATTTGTTGGATGTGAATAACGCTATATAACGAACGGAAACAGTCGAAGGACTTATAACCACAGCGTTCGTGCACACAACAGTGCTCAGCTACTTCTGAAGTCCATTTCCACTTCTCTAGAAGTCTGGAACGGGATCAGAGCATAGTAAAACACTTAATTCATCACTGCTGACCATGGTTTCGGGTCCTCTATTAGGGGTGGAGGGGGCTTCAGGGGGAGTGTGGCATCAGATTTTGTGAGCCTAGAGGGCGCTGTTTGGGGTTTCCCTGAGTCTCGTGTAGAATCACAAGTTTCATCTTGATATGATACATCGATTCAATAGTCGATTCTGCTCATGTCACAAGGTCTGGTACGATATACGATTTCCATTTCAATTCAGCGATAATATGTTTTAACGAGGGGTGGTGAAATTAATGGCATAATCGATGCAGACGTTGATGTAATGGCAGACCATAATCGATTTCAACCGGCCGTCTGCCGCCCCCTTATGGTCCGCTGTGGCATTGCAGGTTACTACTGAAACCACTTTTTAAAGATGATTATTTTTTCTTTTTCCAAATCATTTCCAAATGATTTGGGCGTCTTTAATAAATGAATAACGAATTTAATGCAAATATCTAAAAAATAACACAAAAATTGGTGTTGGTGGCCTAGTGGTAGGACACCAAGAGGTTGTGGGTTCGAATCCGACCTCTGGCGTTATCAACACTGGGTCCCTGAGCAAGACCCTTAACCCGAAGTTGCTCTCAGGGGAACTGTCCCTGAACTTAGGAAATGTAAGTGGCTCTGGATGAGAGCGTCTGCTAAATGCTGTAAATGTAAAATGTAAATTGGTGGTCCCTGGGACAGAAGCAGTTGAAACCCCCTGAATTACATTGTAATTACATTACTTGGTGATTTTCTGGCTTGCGGCATAAAAATTCAAGTTTTATAGAACATCCTGGTAGCGACTATGGCTGCCCAATCTGGGTGCAAGGTAACGTGATGTAGAAAAATCGACGCCCTGCATCGTGCATCATATTGAATCGAATCGCGAGACCAGTGAAGGTTCACGCCTCTCGTTTCAACACCATCACCTTTATCCAAATCCAATCTCCAAAATAGCATCTAAAATCTCATTTGAGGTTTTTATTCCTGAGCTACGACCCGCGGCAGCCTGTGTTATCACATTTTATAATTTGACAAAAGAAAGACGGCGCTCTAGTAAGCTGCCTTTTAAAGACGAATTTTGGCACCGCTGGCGTTCCGTAGATCTGAGCACAACATCACACCACGAGACCGCATGCAGGTCACGTCCCAATACTCAGAAATCAAGCACTGCAAACGGAACGTGGTGATAGTGATTTTTGGCTCCACTTTTGGTTTTTAGAGGGGTTGTGGAAACATCCTGGTTGTTTAGGACACTCACCTGGTCGTGGGTTCGCATCCTGCGCTACCATCACTGGCTCCCTAAATTTAAGTGCTCATTTGTTATTGTGAACACACCACAGCACAAAAAGCACCGCGACCAAACGTGACCTCTACATCCGTGAAGGAGCTGCGGGGACGCTACTTTACTCATCAGTACCTCAGTGGTACCTTTACAGGTCTGGTACTTGAACCGGCGACCTTCCCATCACAGGGCGAACTCCCAAACCGGTACGCTCCGGAAAATTAACATATTGCGATATTTTTTATTGACAAACCGTATCGTATCGCTCGATACATCGCCCGGACTTAGATCAAATCCTTGCTTTACGGTGGGTGAAGCATAAAAACAAGGGAAAATATTCAGCAAATTCAGCGCCCCCCAGGCTCACAAAATCCACCACACCCTGATAATAACCTGCATGACCACAGGGAGTTCCGTCACTAAAGCACCGTTTCTATTTACTGCAAAACGTAAAAGGGCGCGGACACTTTAACACCACGTTAACGTACAGCTTCGTCAACTCAGTGGAGCTGGTTCTCGCTGGTACCCAACTTCCCAAACAAGAAAGGGCCGAATACCGTCCCCAGCAGCAGTGCGGTGGAAAAGGAACATTAAAGCCTTGCGGTTCCCAGTTACTTACAGAGAAATGGGGAACCAGGCTGTCGGTGCCGCGCAACCGCCTTTCCCCCTGACCTGGTGCAGGCGCTGGTTCCCAATTTTGGAACCATTTCCACGTTTTTCTACTGATTTGGTGGAACCAGTGCTAACTGTGCTGGTCTAGAACCGAGACATGCCTACTCTTTTGTTAGTAGGTGTACTACGCCCACCTCATGTGACGTCACAGGTTCTTGGTTCCGGACGAGTTCTGGCACTGGTACCTTACTAGGTGGAAAAACGTGAAATGAGTTCCCAATTGGGAACCGGCGCCAGCAGCAATGCAGTAGAAAAGGGATATTAAAGCATTGTGGGTCTTTCACCCAGTTACTTATAGTGAAATACGGAACCAGTAACCGGTACCAGCAGGATGGATGGATATTTGTATACAAGTAACTGGGAAAAACACCTACAAGGCTTTAATACCCCTTTTCCACCGCACTGCTGCTGGTGCCGGTTCCCAATTTGCAACCATTTCTACGTTTTTCCACTGATTTTGTGGAACCACCTTTCTTTATGTTAGAGCTATGGTGACATCGAAGGTTCTTGTTTCCAGATCAACAAAGTTTTGGTGCAGGAACAGAGTTGAATCTGGATTAAAATTGGAAGCTGAAATGTGGAATCAGTTCCAAATTTTTTTAAAGTGCTGTCCCTCATCCTCTACTGAGATCTTAAGTCAGTGGAAATGTGGAATGGTTCTCGTTGGTTCCCAACTTTAGCATCAGCATCGGCACTGGCACCAGAGCAGTGGAAAAAGGTACAACTGTCATTAAAATAAGGTGAAAAAGACCCCGACGTCTGTGCTTCGCTTTCCGACTAAAACAATAAATAGAACTCTGCTGTACGTGAATCTACGGTTTCTGTTATAATAAGGATCTTTTCACATTTGAACACGAAACATTTAAAGCCCCACCTTTCCGCTAAGGGCGAACACATCCCGGACTCTCTTTAGCATCAACCGGTTCGAAGATCGGCTTTTCCGCAAGACACGATTGAAAAAAGACAAATAAATACATACAGTATCAGGCACAAAGGTTCGGCTAGGGGTCGACCGATTAACGTCCCGGCCGATTATCAATGCCGATATTTTTGTGTGTATCGGTATCGACTGGCTTTTGGAACTAATATGCTGCTAAAATGAATGAATTTTACCTCAGATGCAGTCATTCTCTCTGTCTGGGGTCACCACTCTGCGGTCTAGAGGAATGTTCCGTCTGATTAGTTTAGTCATCAACACTGAAGCCTGAAGGCACTGGAAGTCTGGCGTTCTGCTATCGGAACCGAGAAAGTTGGATCGGTGCGTTTCTGGTTTTTGTTATTCGCAATTTTGACGCCACGTTTCATTTTTAAACGATTTAAAATATCGGTAATAATCGGTATCGGCCCTAAATGACCAACATATCGGTCGACCCCTAGTTTTGGCACCTCTAGAAGGATGGGCTGGTAGAAGAGAAAAGAGTGACGCTGATTGTAAAAGACATTCATATTTTAACCCAAATCGTTATTGGTTGTTTTGTTGGGCATATACGGTGTACGGCGTTGGGGAGTAGCTAATAAAATTGACATTACTAACTTAACTGCACATTTTATTAGCTTCTAAAATGCTGTAGCTTTTCTAGTAACAAGTGGCAAAACACTTGGAAAAATTTAATCTCCCTTCCTCTCAGGTTGGTCCCCGACTTACGATGGAGATGCGTTCCGATCACCCTGTCATGTTGGTTGCTAACGTACACTAGGTTAGTTTCTAGCGTAGTTAGCTTTTGGGAAACGCACCCCGGATAAGAGCACCTGCTAAATGCTATAAATGTTAACGAGTGTAACTGACTACTGGTGTGCGTACAATACTTCGATCTTACGATGACGATATCGATACGAGAAATTGTAAAAATATTTTACGCTTCGTAGCAGCGTATGCAGTACGATACATTGGGATCTCCCACGTCTCCCGCCTTGTGAGACGCCTCATTTCCACCAGCAACCGTCAGCAATCGAGTTCAGTTGTCTCGGCACCAATTTTTCTGTGTTTTTGGAATTTCAAAGCTCAGGTTTGTCTCCTGCTGGTAGCCACGTCTCGACAATATGTGGCTCTGCACGGCGAAACCAGTCGCTTGTCGCAATGGAGGTTTCCGAGAAAAATGAGCGTTTATGTTGCGTGGGGTAAAATGTTGGATTTTTTGTTTTTAGTGTTTTGAAACAGTGGAAGGTCTATACTGTACTGTTGTGAATAAATTTGGCTGAAAAACTTACTCTTTCCATCCTAAAAACGTGACTTTCTTGAGGCGAGGAATTCAATTCCAGCAGAATGTTAAAAGTTTCTGTTTTGACCGCTCTACTCCAATATTTACGCTAAATCCACTGGTTGACTTGGCGTGACAGGAGAAACCCGACTCCTTTGAATGTTGATATCTCAGTCATATGTCGTCCCATTCATTCCATATAGGTATCGTTTTGAAACTTGATTTATGCCCTTTCGTGAAAACATAATAACTCAATTTTGAAAATTTGCCACAAGCGACTGGTTTTGCCGTGGAGGGTCATATATTTTCGAGTCACGATGGGGTCACTGGAACGCATCTCCATCATAAGTCAGGGACTATGTGTAATCCTAAACATCTTGTCGTTTGAAAAGTAGCTTCCCCAGCGCTGACGGCGTAACCGGTATATGCACATCAAAACGATTAAGCCACGACAATGAACGAACAATCGCAGATTATCTCTAGTGTGTATACCGCGTCTCTACAGGAAATAACACCGCTAGATTACCGTTTAGGATTCCCAATCTCACGCTCCAGACCTCCGCCACCCTCGACTTCCTGTCTGCTACATGTGAGCTCAGGGTTCCGATTGGTCGACGTCAGCTCCCTAAACTTCCCCCCGCCAACCCCCATCTACCTCCCCCTTTAATCGAGGACCGGAGCCGACCTGTCGTTGGTCGCGGCCTTTTTGAGTCTCACCCCTTTTCGAATGGCAAGCAACATATTTTCATCCTTCACTTCCTCCATCTCCTCCTCCTCCTCCTCTTCCTCGTCCTCCACCACTTCCTCTGCTTCTTCCTCCTCCTCTTCCTCCTCCTCCTCCGGCAGAGTGTCTGATTGGCTGAGGGAGGTGGGGGTTTGCGGGGACGTGGCGGGATGGCGAGGACCCTCCGGCGCGATGGCGTTTTGGGGCAGTTCGGGCACGGTGGGGGTTTTAACGGGAATCACGGGGGTCCGGATGGGAATGGGGCCTTGCCCCCCCGAGCCGCGCCACAGGCTGGGTTTGGAGGACGGAGCGCGGCGGATGGTGGCGACGCCGGGTGTGGAGAGAGCCGAGGAGGAGGAGGAGCCGCCGACGGAAACGGAGCGTTTGGGCGGGAGGGAGCGGCGATGCGATTGACCGAGGTCGGAGTTCCGCGGGAAGGGGGGCAGAGTCACGTCGCTGTCCGGATGCTCGGCGTCCAGCTCGGCGCCCGTCGTCAGGCCGTCGTAGTCGAAAACTGCGAAGAAAAAGGCAGAGCGCTCAAATGTACTAATATTTTCTGTTGTCTTGTACTTGTTCTGTAATTTATTATTATTATTATCATAAGAATGCTGTGCATCTCGCCATAGGCCAAAAATCATAGTGGTCGGTCAGTAATTGGTCTTATTGCACGGGAAAACACATTTTGACCACTAGGGGCGCTAAACTACTACATAAATTCATGCGATATCATAACAGAGCTTTTATAATTTACATGAAATTATAGAAAACCACCCAGTTCTTATATGAACACTGTTAGAGGTCCGTTTCTTTATGAACACAGTTTACTGAAGCTGTCATAACGAACAAAAAGCTTCACTACCAAGTCACAAATTTCTGTTCACATCTGTCATTCTTTTGCATTATGTCATTTCACTTTATTTTAAACTTTCTATAAAACACTCCTTATGTCTTGATTTGATTAATGTCGTCATGTGGTTTTACCTTTTGTCATTTTACTTTATTGTTCTACACCAGGGGTCGACAACCTTTAACACTCAAAGAGCTATTTGGACCCGGTTTCCACAAAAGAGAAAACATCGGGAGCCGCAAATCCTTTCTGACATCTAAAATGAAGACTGCATATATAGTTTTTTACGGATAATGTCACACCTCAGATTAATCCAGTTTTATTTTGGTTTGGGTTTGAGACACTGGGAAATACTTGCAGCATTAAGTAACATAGACAGCATTGTTATTAGTTTGTCGACTTTGCGCAGGCACCTCAAGACTTGGCGGTTGTTCAGACGGAAAACCCATTCTTATCTGCAGGACATTGCAGCGTTTTTGTTTTTTTTCTCGTTAATTTAGAAAAACAGAGCTTTTTTTTTTTTAACATGAAAACTATCTCGTTAATTCAGAAAAACAGAACAGAATTATTTTTTCTCAAGTGAACGCATTATGCTGCTGTGGTTTTTCATTTTTATGCTATGTATAAAAAACTAGGCTAGTGTGTTGCTTGTGGAATTTTATTTATGCAAAGAAAACATTTTGAACATTTAGAACTCTGTAAAAAAACGCGCTGAGTTGAAGGTCTCTTTCAAATGAAATAAAAAGCCGAACTTGAAGAATCCATGCAGCTAAACTAAAATTGCAGCATGCCGTAATCCTTTCATCGCCTGGAGGCTACCGCAGCGTCGACCTGAAAGTAAAAAATTAATTGAAAAAAAAAACCCCACACTATTTCACTGGACAATGTAAAATACATATTTGCAAAATATCTCATTAAAACATTTATTTTACCTGGTTAATGAGACTTTTGCTCGTGAACCTCAGCGAAAAGCGTCTGCAAATCCGGGCTGTAAGATGTTACCTTCATAAATGCAACTGAGTCTGCCCAGGTGTCATGATATGTTCTATTTTCTTCAGATATTTTTCTTTTCTTATATTTATCAGTGCTTAGCCTACCTGGGGTCGAAAAGTTTGATAAATACACGGCGTTTTGGCGGGCATATACCGGCCTTTGTGACGCATATTTTGAGCGACAAAAAATTTAACACATTAAAATACAATGTTACAAGATCACAATAATCTTCAAATTTCAAAGTACAATAAAAAAAAAAACGAATAAAAATAAAACACACTTGAATTGAATACTCATTATTTATTTTCCAAAGCGACAGTGAGCCGCAACATAAGGACGAAAGAGCTGCATGCGGCTCCAGAACCGCGGGTTGCCGACCCCTGTTCTGCACACATACACAGACACTAGTGATGGTCAGTGCTGACCCCTTTTGGACAGCTTTCTGCGACCTGTGCTTGGACCCCACTCATTGCCGCTATATTTTTTCTTAAATTTGCTCTTGAGAAACGTCTTAAAACATTTATGCATCAACACTATAGTATGTCAAAAAAATTAATATTGTAAAAATGGTTTGTTTTTATTATATTTTTAAGTTTTCTTAATTAAATATAAAAGCCATTTAAATGAAGCTGTGTATTGAGGTATTTGCTTATAGTAAATATTCATTTTGAAAGTATTTAAGATATTGATTATCATCTCCTCGATCGGTAATAATTGATAACGACCCTGACTAAAATACACATCGGTCGACCCCTGGTTTTGCCACCTCTGGGAGAAAAAATGGGCCCAATTCACCAATCAATATTTGCCTTAAATTTGTTGTTAAGAAATGTGTCCCAACTTTATTGGTGTGTAACCAGGTCAAGGTCCCCATTATGGACGTATACAAACACACACACACTCACACACTCTCTCTCCTTACTGTGTGTGTCCTCGCTGCAGCACGGCGTGTTGGTCTGAGTGCTGTAGCCACTGGAACCCTGAACCGAGTCTCTACTGCTGCGTGGGATGTCCAGCGTCAAACCACGAGACAGACACACAGCCAGCGCTTCATGAGCTTCATCCTAACACACACACACACACAAAGAACTGTTTACTGAGCCCTAAATAATTGTAATATCTGATTTTATAAATAACCCCTTGCTGTATATGTGTGTATTTATGTGTGTGTGTGTGTGTGTGTATATATATATATCTGACCCTCCACGGCAAAACCAGTCACTTGTCGCAAATTTTCAAAATTAAGTTATGATGTTTTTCATGAAAGGGCATAAATCAAGCTTCAAAACGATACCTATATGGAATGAATGGGACGACATATGACTGAGATATCAACATTCAAAGGAGTCGGGTTTCTCCTGTCACGCCAAGTGAGAAACGGAGAAATCTGCCTTTGAAGTTGACTATCGCCGTAGCACTCACAGACGCTTGGTGCGGTCGCGGCTACGTTTGTATTTACGGTAGCCTACGCTGCATTCACAGCCACACGGATAGCCTACCTGCGTTAGGTTAACTGAACTCGGGAGACGAAGATGGATTCCGGAGAAATATCTTCGCGCTAGTCAACCAGTGGATTTACCGTAAATATTGAAGTAGAGCGGTCAAAACAGAAACTTTTAACATTCTGCTGGAATTGAATTCCTCACCTCAAGAAAGCCACGTTTTTAGGATGGAAAGGGTAAGTTTTTCAGCCAAATTTATTCACAACAGTACAGTATAGACCTTCCACTGTTTCGAAACACTAACAACAAAAAATCCAACATTTTACCCCACGCAACATAAACGCTCGTTTTTCTTGGAAACCTCCGTTGCGACAAGCGACTGGTTTTGCCGTGGAGGGTCACATATATGGGAATGTTAACGTGTGTGATCAACAAACCTGATTAATCTAGAAACTTTACGATATTTATCAAAACCAACATTTAAAAGCTTTCTCCAGCTTCATGTTGATTTACTTGTGTTCATCTTTACGTGTGTATTCATCAAGCGTCCTCTTCAGTCAAGTGCCTCCAACCGACCGTATGAAAACTACATCTATATTAGCGATGCACCATGATATCGGAATCATATCGGAATCGGTCCGGACGAAGACAAGCACCATTCAGAGACCCATCACCAAGTTGTGCCTGATAGAAGTAGAAAGGAAGCAGGAACTCACCTCGATAAGAGCATGTTCATGGCTCTGAATTTAAATTGGTAATTGATATGCTAATGCCTGGTCAATTAGGGCCCGGGATGTTAGAGGCATTTTGTGTTGCGTGAATGTTTGAATATTTGGATTTAATATTTCATAACTATTTGTAGTAGAAGTTAGAACTATAATGGTAATTTGAATGTTTCTGGAACTTTTCATAAGAACTTCCTGTACAGCGTTACGTAACAGAGTTCTATTAATACGTATACACTAGTGTTGTAATACTCGAGATCGGTCTCGAGACCGGTTTTTGAAGGTCTTGGTCTCGTCTTGGACTCGGCCGTATTTGTACTCGGTCTTGTCATGGACTCGGACAAAGAGGACTCTGAATTTTATTTGGACCAGCCGAGACCACGGCTCAGAGAATATTATTATTAATGAGCTGTTTAATGTCGGATTGGATAACTTCTTACTTCAAGTGCAACCAATGACGTTAGTGCCGACCGCGGTTACCCGACCCGCCCCCTTCACACACGCACTGGAAACTTTGCACTTTATTGTTTTTGACCATAATTACTATATTACTCCTACTTGGTGATGGAGTGGACAAGCTTCAGTATTTCTTGGATCTGCTGGGTTTTGGGATTTTACAATTTAAATGTTGGACATTCTTTGTTCTTTTTTCTGATTATTTAAATGTAAGAGAACAGTCAAGAGAGAAGTAATGAATAAACATTTTTAATGTTGCGTAGTGTATGTTGTTTGCTTCATTCAGCTCTTTTTGAGGAGTGCTTAGGCTTTGCATGTTCCACTTATTTGTCATGCGGTGGAAAACAC
>JAVGVS010002281.1:0-12131 GCA_032718565.1 Distichodus sexfasciatus
AAACACACCCCCGCCTCGCCCCTCCCCCCACTCTGGCCGTGAGTTTAAGAGTTTGGTCATGGCCTGGCTGCTCCTCGAAATAGAAATGAAATAGTTTGACCGGTGATTCCAGCAGGGGGTGCTGCGCAAGGATTTTTTGGGATGATGATGATACTGTATGTTTAAGGCTTACATTTAACAAAATGTCCTAATGTCCACCCCCCAAGGCTCCTGACCCCGTGCGCTACTGTGTTGCTCAAGAGGAGAGCTGCCTGGACCCTGCTGTATCCAGAACTTTCTCTAGCAGATCAGCTGGACTGTACTTTAATGACCGAAATCTCACCTGGATTCTCACCTGGAGACCTCACCATCTGGAACCAGCAAAGACGTCTTGGTCATTCTTGGATTGAAGGTGTCTTTGTGGTGCAGTCGGTTAGCGCGTTCGGATGTTAACCGAAAGGTTGGTGATTCGAGCCCACCCAGTGACGCGTTTCTTCTGTTTGTCCTGTTTAGAGCTCCTCGCTGAAGACTGGGGTTCAATTCCCCAACGGGGAGGTTGCAGGCATTTTGGGGCAGCTGGTGGCATAGTGGTTAGGGCATCTGCCCCGTGATCGGAAGGTCACCTGTTCAAATCCCGGACAAGGTGCCGTCCTCAAGCACTGCCCGTGTCAGCTGCCCACTGCTCCCTCATGGGTGGTTCAAATGCAGAGGTCACATTTGTGCAGTGCTGTGTTCACGATAACAAAAAGTCGCAAATTTAAATGACCAGTTTTTTAAAAGTGGAAAAATGTGGCACAGGCTCCAATTTAGGAACCGGCACTGGCACAGTGGATACGCGTTGGGTGAGAACCTGATGAGGGTCATTAAGTTCACAGCATTCTAACCTTCAGCCTTTTCTCACTTAAACACACACACACACAGAGCCAACACAGCGTCTCGGCTCCCACCAGCCAACACCACCCGGGGCATTTCTTCAGGCACTGTGGGGTAAATGTGCAGCGAGTCAAAGTTCAAGACAGTAAAGATGTCGTGAACTTTACAGGCGACTGCAGATGAAAGCCAGAAAGAGAACAGAGGAATTTCTTAGCCACTCTTCACACACACACACACGTTTAAACAGCCGCAGCTCAATAATTAAAAAAATAATTTAGGACAGAGAGTGATATATTATTAAGATATTTAAATAATCTTCTGTTTTTACTAAAATATCTGACTTACTAGAAATAATTTTAGGAAAAACAGACATTTCTAATAATGTATTTATTATTTTAGAAATTTACTTTTAAAAAATTGTAAGTAAAATATTTGATTTTTACAAAGAATTTCGGAAAGATCTTTTTCTGTTTTCATAAAATATCAGATTCAAGATTATTATGTTATTATAGGATAAAGATACTTATATTATTTGAGATTTATTATTTATTATTCTGGAATTTAAGCTACCGTTTCTATGAAATATTTGATTAAAAATGAATTTTAGAACAACAATATGTATATTATTCAAGATTATTTTATTATTTTGGAATTTTTAAGTTTCCATTATTAAAATAGAATATCAGATTTTTTTACTAAACCTTTTTGTTTAGAATTTCAGTTGTACAGTGGTAGATTTATATTTCTCTCTCCTGTTTGGTTCTTACACCAAACACCCAGTTCCTTGACTGTGAGAACATGTTATGATTCTGATTATTATAAGAAATAAATTTGGATAACTTATTATAATGTAATGATCATTTTGGCTAATTCACTTTGGTCAAATAATGATCTCGATAGTGTGGCTGACGGTGTGTTTACTGTGGGAGGTTCGAGGCGGTGGATGTGAGAAGACGGTGGGCGAAGTGTGTGTGTGTGAGTGTGTGTGTGTGTGTGTGAAGGCCCGCCGGATCGATCGGAGTCCTTTATTTACAGCATTGCTGGTGGAATAAAAAGACTGTGTGGGTTTGATATTGTAGTCAAAGGCTTCGAGGGATGGAGAGAGAGAGACAGAGAAAGAGGGAATAGAGAGAGTTGACCAGAGAGGAGAGCAGCCGGGAAAAAACGAGATGAAGAGGGACCAACATTCTCTCTCTCTCTCACACACACACACACACACAAACAAACAGCTCTGTAAACATGTACACTCCTACTCTTTCACACACACACACACATAAATAAGCAGTCCAAGGCTCTCTGGGCGACACACAGATTAGGACAGGAAGTCACGATACCATCACTTCCTCCATAAAAGTGGAGGAAGCAGCGAAGTGTGACCATGAGAAGTTCAGAGAGAGAAGAGAGAGTGAGAGAGAGGAGGTGAGGAAAAAGAGGAGGGGAGGATGAAGGAGTGAGAGAGAGGAGGAAAAAGAGAGAGAGCGAGAGAAACAATGAGAAAGGGAGGAGACGAAGAGAGAGAGAGAGAGAGAGAGAGAGAGAGAGAGAGTGAGAGAGAGAGAGAGACTGAGAGAAAGAGAGAGGGAGAATTACGGAGTGAGAGAGAGGAGAAGAGAGAAAGAGGGAAAAGATAGAAGAGGGACATATATCTCTCTCTCTGGTCTGTAGCTTATATGAAGTGCTGTGTCTCAGAGGAACTGTAATGATCTTTAATGACCCGAGTGTGGTGCTAACTGGGTGTGTGCGCATGTGTGTATGTGTGTGGGTGGGCGTGTGAGTGTGTGTGTGTGTGCGTGTGTGTGCAAGAGCACACACATGAACACACACATGCACACACACACACACACACATGTACACACACACATCCGCTCGGGTGGGGGAGACGTGTGTGTGTTTTTCATGCTTGTGTGGTAATAGTGGGTTAGAGTGTCTCTAGTGAGTGACAACAGAAAGACAGAACAAGGAGGAGATGAGGGGAGAAAGAAAGCAGGAGCGAGAGAGGGATAGTGAGAGGAAGAGAGTGGGAAGGAAAGAGGGAGAGAAGAGGAAGAGAGAGCAAAGGACGGAGGGAGGGAGAGAGAGAGAGAAATGGAACGAAAGAGGGAGAGAGTGAGAGAAAGAAAGTGAGAGAAAAAGAGGGAGAGTAGGGCAGAGACAGAACAAGAGAGATGGAGGGTGGAATAGAAAGGGAGAGATAGAGAGGTGAGAGATAGAGAGAGAGAGGGAAAAAAAGAGGAGGGGAAAAGAAAGAGGGGGAGTGAAAAGGATAGTGAGAAAAAGAGAGAGGGGGCACAGAAAGAGGGATAGAAGGGGAGGGAGAGAAGGATAGAGACAGAATGAAAGAATGAGAGAAGGAGAGAAAGGGAAGAGGAAAAGTGAGAACAAGAGAAACAAACAGAGAGAGAGTGATAGAATGATAGAAGGAGAGGGGGGAGAAAGAGCTAGAGGGAGAGAGATGGAGATGGAGAGAAAGAGAGAGAAGAAGACAGAGAGACAAAAGAGACAGAATGAGAAAAAGACAGAAAGAGATATAGATGAGGAGAGAGTGAAAGAGGAATAAAGGTAAAATATGGAATAAGGTGCATTTTCCTTCTCCTGTATTTAATTTGACTGTAAAAAGAGAAATCGGCAAATGACACGTTATTCAGTTTTTAATACATTTTGGCGTGTATGGTTAATAAAGGAAGTGTGTGTGTGTGTGTGTGTAAATGTGTGTGTGTGTGTGTGTGTGTTCATGTATTTATGGCATTGTGGGGACCTTTTTGTCCCCTAAAATCACTTTTATCTGTTTTTTGGGCTTTGTGGGGACATTTGAGAGGTGCCCATGAGGAAAAATGACTTTATAGAAAATGTGCTTGTTTTATTTAAGAAACTAAAAGAGGTAAAAGATGTGCTTTTGGTTACTGAGGTTAAGGTTAGGGTTAGGATTAGGTGTAGGTGTAGAATTATAGACATCTAGTCATTATGGGAGTCTATGGAAGGACCTCACAAAGATAGTAATACAAGACTGTGCATGTGTGTGTGTGTGTGTGTGTGTGTGTTTGTGTGTAAATATTGCAATTTATGGTTAGTTTGCCAAAGCTGTTATGGAGTAGTTAAGGGTTAAAGAGTTGCTTAAACACACACTTACACACATGCACATACACACACACCCAGCACACACTGTGCATCTCTTGGGGCTGTGAGTGTTTCTGTAAGTCTTTGAGGTTCATGATAGAGCAAATTATCAGGAGCTCACTTCTAAAGGAGGCGCTTAGTCAGCAGAAAGTCCTCTGTGATTCACACACACATACACACACACATACACACACACACATACACACACACACATTCAGCAGTGATTTACAGGTTTATTACAAAGAGGCTTTGTTAGTTGGCGCTGAAATGCTGGGCTGCAGGGAGACAGTGAGATTAGCACAACAGCAAAACACAATTAACTTCACAGCACAGCAGATAAACCACACACTACAGAGAAAACAACATTAAAAATAATATTAAATATAATATTCCACAAAACCCTTTACATCATTATGTAGACGTAGATCACCGCCCAAATCTAGAACTTTGCTCAGAGATAGAGAAAGAAGCTTTTACAACCAGAGGAGATATTAAACCATGTGTTTATTGTAGAGGGTGTGTGTGTGTGTGTGTTCTTGTACTTGCTACTTAGTGAGAACCAAAATGAGTTTTTAACCAGCAGAGTGAGGACATTTTTGGGAAGTGAGGGCTTTTTTAGTGGTCCTCACTTCTTTAAACTGCTTTTACAAAAAAAAATACAAGTTTATTTGCAAAACTGAAAGTGTAGAAAGATTAGCTTTTGGTTACTGAGGTTATGGTTAGGGTCATGTTTAGGGTTAGCTGTAGTATTATTTAGATACAGTAATATAGAGGTCAATGGGGGTCCTCACTACTATGTAAGTACAAGGATGTGTGTGTATGTGTGAGTGTGTGTGTGTGAGTGTGTGTTAGGTGAGGTCAAACATTCTCCATCTAAAATGTAAATCTGTATTTAAAAAATAACAAGTGGTAAATCCCTGGTGTTTCGCGGACATTGTTCATTACACATCTATAACACACGGTTGGAGCGGGTCAGCTGGTAGCGCATCAAAAATCAAGACACAGTTGCTGAACAATCATAAAGGAGTTAATACTGAAAAAAAAGTGTTGCTGGTTCAAATCCTGAAGTACCGCAGAGGTGCCCAAAAGCAAGGGTAAAGTACCCAAGCACTACTCTCCAGCTGCTGCCAAAAATCATAAACCTAAACCTAACCATATGAATTACCATAACCATAACCTAATTTTAAACATAAACCTAAACATGATCTAAACCCAAACCTACACTTAAACCTTGCCAGAACCTAAAGCTAAACCTAAACTTAAAGTTAAACCATAACCACATTCATATTCACCTAACCCTAACCCTAACCCTAACCAGAACATAAAGCTAAACCTAAACCTATAAAGAATCTAAATATTAACATAACCACAAGCTAAACTTAAATGAACTATAACTTAAATCTAAACCTACACTTAAACCTCACCATAACCTCATCCTAAACCTAAACATAACTTAAACCTAAATCTAAATGTAAACCTAACTAGAGCCTAAAGCTAAACGTAAACTAAAATCTAGCCATAACCTAAACAACTCATAAACTAAACCTAAACATAAATCTAGCCACAACCTAAACCTAAACCCGCCCTAATCTAACCTAATCTTAAACCTAAGTGTAAACCTAAACCTAATGGAAACCTAAAATTAAAGTTAAAGTTAAACTAAAACCTAACCATTACCTAAGCCTAAAGCTAACCACAACCTAAGCATGAGCATAACCAAAATCTTAAGCTAAACTAAACCTAAACCTAACCATAACCCAAACCCTAAATATTGAATTTTATCCCACACATACTCGATGCTGTACGAGGAAAATGACGAGCCAACACACAGACTCACTTCCTGAGGTCAAAGAGTTAAAATTCTTTGCCTCTTTTCCTTCCTCATTAAACCACACACACACCTGCACACACACACCTGCACACACACACCTGCACACACACGCGCACACACACGCGCACACACACACGCACACACACACGCACACGTTTATAAATGTTACGGGGAAATGAAAGCAGCGTCCTTGAAAACGGATGTGACTATTTCTGAGAGTCTGGTCATGTGAACGCAGCAAATTTGATTAGTTTAAATGGTGAGGACTGGAACTACACACCTCCCTCCCTCTCTCTATCTCACACACACACACACACACACACACACATACTTTGGCGTGTTAGCATGCTGGTGCACTGTAATTAGTGTCTTAGTCACACTGCGACAGTCTATTTTGGTCTCCGTCCCCCGTTTTTACCTCCCTCTATCCCTCACTCCATCTCTCTCTTCATCCATGTGCTTTACTGCTATAAACTCTCTTTCTATTAGTGTTGTTCCTCTCTCTCTCTTTCTCTCGTTGCATCCCTTCGAAAAGAAAAGGACTGGTTTTACCATATATACGATCTCATATTGCGATATGTTTAGGACGCTCAGGTTCGAGTCCCATCCAATGCCAGCTATTTTTGGTGCAGCTGGTTTTCTTCCTAGTTTGTACATCGCACACGCGTGACTATAAAACAGTGCAATTTCGAATTTATGTCAGCACCGCTTCTCTTTTGAACACTATGCACCGATTACACTGGAGCGCAGGTCGGCATGATGAGAGCTCGGAATCAATCCTTCGTCTGCTCAGATGTGGCATCGCAAGTGTGCAACCAAAAGTGTGTGTGTATGTGTGAGTTTAAGCATCTGACATGCACATGTTAAGACTGGAGCGCTGCAATGCCTTTGAAAACATTTGGTTTTCATGATTCTCCAGACACGAGATAAGACTTTTCACAGATTGCAAAACCATTTTCAGCACGCGAGGAGAAGCTGCAAATTTTGGGCCCTGGACATTTGAGAAATCATCTTAAACGTTTGCGGTTGAATCACAATCGGTCAGAATGTGTGTTTCTGACCTAGACTTTGGGGGTCAAAAATGTTGTCCTTGTTAGTTTTTTGCTAGTATTTTAAAGAATGTATGAAAACTAAAGGAGTAGAAAAGCTTCATTTTCATTATTAGCGTTGTGTGTGAGTTCAGATTCAATTTCCCTGTCACACACACACACACACACACACACACACTGATTTGTCTCATTAGCAGACAGATGTGATGCCCTTTGATTTACCCTTCTTCCTGAGCTGTCACACACTCACACACACTCCACTGACTCACCGTGCCGTTACTGTGACAACACCATTGGACGTGGACGTCAGTCACAGCGCCGGTCGCGATGACGTCCTCTTTCATGTCTGACCTTCACAACGCCGGTCAGAGTGACCTGGAATCACACCGAAACACAGACTGATCTGAGGTCAGAGGAGAAGTTTTCCTCAAGCAGCCTTCATCCAGACAACAACAACAACAATAATAATAATGATAAAGCTACCAACTGTAACAAGAGACATATAGACGTCTTTGTACATATTAATGAGGATAATGAGGAAACTTGGTGCAGTGTTCAAGAATGGTTCCAGTCCATTTGTGGCACAGTTGGCATGGTTTAGAAGTGGCACCAAAAACACATAGTGCTTGTCTTTCCTCGCACTCCCGTGTTGATTAAAGCCAAAATCTACCGATTAACAAGGAGTATCGATGTGTAGCGACGATCGGACAGGTGTCTGGATTCCCGTAAATTGTTTTTAAATGAAATGCCGTATTGCCCTCCGCACTGGCAAAATCCTGCAACAGTGAGGTCATTCTGAGCAATGCAACAGCTCCAGACAGACAGAAAGACCCTCTACAAGATGATGTCACTCGTTTTGGGGTCCGACTCATTTTGTTTTAAATCGTGCCGCAGTATGACATCATTCCTTTACCCATACAGCCTCGGACGCACCTGGTGCCCGGTGGGAGAGGGGGAATTTCGGGGAGGGTGGAGCTTAATTCCAGGCAGTCTTGACATGGTTATCGTCAGCGTTATGGGTCTGTGATGTTCCTCAGGTCTGGGGTATTGATCTGTGGTGGAGTTTCAGGGTTTAAAGAAGATATTTAGCCTCAGCAGCTTGAGTTTTCCATTTGGAGTTCACAACTGGAATGGATTCCCAACTCTGATCTGCAGATGTTTGTATTTGGCCTCATTCACCAACATTCTTAAGGAGAAATTACTAAAACCTAATCATGGGTGTTTGCTTGTGAAAGATTTGTTTTTAGCTAAGAAAGGAATCTAGCTAATTAGCACTCTTTACACAGATTTTATTGCAAGTGTTTGTGCCAAGTTTTAGTGAAAGTGGGTGATTATTTGTCTTTGTGAACACAGCACAGCACACAGTGCACCACAACCACATGAGACCTCTGCATTTGACCCATCTGTGAAGGAGAAGTGGGCAGGTATGGTCGGTACCTTGCTCATGAGTACCTCAGTAGTACCTTTACTGGTCCGGGATTTGAACCGCCTCTACCTTCACCGTCTTCAGCACTTCATTTAGACATTCTTCTTTCAATTTTTGTGGGCGCACGATCCTTGTGTCATTTCATCGGAATTTGCCTCATAGTTACCTACGCTGCTTAAAAACCAATGGCCACGGTAAAAACAAACTTACTAGCAATTTGGCAGTTTAAGAACACGTCACAAATCCAACTTTCTTATTCTTTCATACACACTCTTAATCACTTAATACCAGGGTTATGGGATCGAGAGCTTATCTTAGGATTTTGGGCGCAAGGCAGGACCTATTCCGGATGACAACCCTGGTCACCAATGAATCTATAGCGCATGCTTCTGGGTTGTGGGAAGAAACCGGAGCTGCCGTAGAAAGCCCACACCAACATGGGGCGAGCACACAAACTTCACACAGAACAACCCCCGCGGCCGACCCCAGGCACAGAGGCCACTGCAGCACCGCGCCACCCGACTTAAGAAGACCAGTTGGCCAGAAGGCCAGTTGATCTGACACGTAATGTTGTGATTGTAATCAGACGTTGTAATTTTGGATTCATTATAATCTTTTGAATCCCAGTGAAAATGATTAAAGACGGGGGGAGGTGACGGTACGTGCATCAAAATTCCTCAAATTCACCCGTCCACCTTCTCTCTCCTGGGAACAATCCCCCAGGAACGTCATTTCAGAGTAATTCCCGCCTCTGAACCGATTTCATTCTGCAAAAGTATGATTCAATTAACTAGGAGATCTGCAGAACATATGAGTTTGTGTGTGTGTGTGTGTGTGTGAGATGTCCTTACATGGCCAAACCCTAATCACTACTGAAATTATGTCTCAGTGTTTCTGATAGTCTCCCCCCTCCTCCTGCTCCTTCTCCTCCTTCTCCTTTTCATCATCATCATCATCATCATCATCATCATCATCATCCTTCCTTTTCAGGGCCAAAAGTGCAATTATCGAAATCTCAGATCCAATTTTGCCGCAGGGTTCAGCCGAAAATGAATAAAAATAATTGAGGAAATGAATGAGAGAAAGATAATGAGGAAACTCCTGCAAAGGCCAAGAAAGACCTTGGACTATGAGAAGAGAAACAAAGAGAAGAGAAGAGAGGGGATGAGAGGAAAAGAGAAGAGATGAGAAGCTAGAGATAAGAGGAGAAAAGATGACACAAGAGGAAAAGACAAGCGACGAAACGGAAGAAGCGAGAATAATAAAACCAAAAAGAAGAAAAGAGAGGAGTTACAGAGAACAGGGGAAAAGAATAGGAGAGAGAGAGGGAAGAGATGAAGAGAGGAGAGAAAAGGAGAAAAGAGGAGCAGAGAAGGGGAAATTAGAGAGAAGAAAGAAAAGAGAAGAGACGGAATCAAGAATAAATGAGTGAAGAAGAAGAAAAGATACTGAGGAGAGAAGAAGAGAACGGATGAGAAGAGAGGAGAAGAAGAGAGAAGAGAAAAGGAAGAAAGTGAGGAGAAGAAAAGAGAAACATTGAGAAGAGCAGAAGAGAAATCATCTTGTTTTCTGTGAGTCATTCGTCTGCAGTCTCGTTGTGTCACCACACACTCATGAAGCATGAAGTCTTACTTAATCAAGACTAACACTGACATCCTGTATTCTAATGAGGAGGAAAACTCTGTGTAAGAGAGAGAGAGAGGAAGAGATGGATCTTTGCCCACTAACTCAGTAAAAGTGCTGCACACGCCCAGTCCACAGCGCAAAGCCCAACAAGAAAACTCTGTCCGAATGCAACAGAAAAGCTTCACGTCTCAAACAGAGGAGTGCAACTTTCTCGCTCTTTCTCTCTCTCTTTTTCTCCCTCTCTCTTCTCTCTGTATCATTGCCATCGGTCACAAGAACTCATCTGTCACCAGCACAGTAGCACTTCACAAGCGCTTTTTGTGTGTGTGTGTGTGTGTGTGTGTGTGTGTGTGAGAGAGAGAGGGGGTTTTTATTCACCCGAAGGACAATAGTGCCTGCCATCAAATGGCACCCTACAACTCTGCATCTGCATAGTATTATACACACACACACACACACACACAGTTCAATTGACACTGCTCCAACACACACACACACACACACTCATTCTCTCTTGAGCCAGTCATTTTAACAAAGCCTACAGTCACAGTGTCATCATGTGAGGGTTTCGTTTAAACTATTCACTTGTGTTCGCTCTCTCTAACACACACACACACACACACACACTCTAACACACACACATTCTGAGACTAGCCCAGCTTCCTCTCAACGGTTGCTGTAATATCAGCTTACATGCAACCCAACCCAGCCCAACCCAGTCTTATCAGCTACAGCAACACACACACACACACCATTCCATTGGTCAAAACACGCACTCGGCACAACAAAACACACCCGCACCATGACCCAACGTGACAGAAGAAAGGGAAGCACGAAACACAGCAACACAATACTGCAAGACTCATGTTGGGAAGTGGCTGAAATGAGTGACTCTGCTAACGTAACTAGGTTATTTCAGTTCAGCTAGTTTTACAATGTTTCTAGTAGCTAATGATTTTTTAAAAATATACATTGAGTGAAAAAATGTTACATTGTTACAAAAAAGTACTCTTATTTTTCCTTACTTTATAAAGATAGCTATTTTCAACTAGCTAGAGTTTGTATGATTGGCAAAAGTGGCCTCTGATTGGCTACCGTGTCTCATTGCATCACATCATGTAGTTGGCAGATGCCAGATGGAGTTGGAGGATGGAGTCCACCTTGGCTAACACACAAGCAAGAGTCCACCTCAGCAGCTTCATGTGCAGTTTGTGTTTAAAATAAACGGAAGAATATTTTTGCTCGTAATCAGTAGTATCAGTAATATCAGTAGTGAAGCCGCTTTTAAAACACTGCAGCTTTTCCAGTAACTAAGAGTTTTTAAACTGAACAATGTAGTGTGACAAAACGTTAAATTGTTACAAAAAATAACAAAGACAGCTATTATCAACTAGCTAGAGTTTCTGATTGGTGTAGAATTGGCAGAAGTGGCCTCTGATTGGCTACCATGCCTCATTGAATAACAGTGTGCTTTTAGCGGCTGCCAGATGGAGTCGGAGGATGGAGTCCACCTTGACCGAAACAGAAATATAAATCTGTGGCCTTATTTATCAAAAATGCATGGCTGAAAGGCCAAAACGGACACAACTTACATGTTTGAATGTAACTCTTTTTTACTCACAAAAAAGTTACAGTTTAAAAGCAGCTTCCCCAACACCGCCCAGTACACTGCTTTATTGCTTTACAGCAGGATTACGAGACGGAACTTCACGAAACTAGAAAACACCTCGAGCGCACAAACACAATGCACAAAGGACACAGTTTACTACAACGCAAATCGACCTCCAGCGCAAAACACCAGGAAAAAAAGATGCAAACACTGAATTCATCGTGAAAGAATGTGCAGCTGAGAGTGTGTATGTTGGGGTGTGGGTGTGTGTCTGTGAGTGTGTGTGAAGGCTGCACGGGTGGCCAAATTCAGAACAGTTTTAAAAACATCGACATCATGAATCTTTACGGGTTCCAGTCCAGAGAAAACAAACCCTAGAAAGTGTTTCCCGAAGCGTCTTTGCCGCTAACATGCCACACAACTCCCTAAAGCCTTGTTGATAAGCATGAATAATATAACTTTGATAGATACATATTTCCATGCACCTAAAATTACTAATCTGGCTTTAGATCTACATCTGGTCTGCCTGTTAGCACTTACACAAAACATATGAAAACTCTTAAGACTTGTTTTTGAAATTATTTTTCATAATTATTATTATTATTCATATTTACAATATTATTT
>JAVGVS010002282.1:0-12130 GCA_032718565.1 Distichodus sexfasciatus
TTTTACCACAATATTCCATTTGTGCAAACGCATGAGTTTTACTCAAATGTTTTGGATATAGAAAAGACGTAAGTGGTTAATAGCTGCTGCAGCATACGTTCAGACGCTTTCTACACACACTTGACTGGAGTGCATGTGCAGCTTGAATTTCACTTACGAAGATGAGCGATGATCTGGGGAAAAAACAGCTTTTCTGGGAATCCAGTCTCTACTTTTTGGTTGCAATCTAACACAAATATTCACTATATGATGCTAAGTTCCACCACCTACTGCAAAGTTGTACTAGCACCTGAAGAATGCTGATAATAGCGGTCGTCAGTGCAGCATGTGATGTTGTACCACAGTAACTGATATGCTCGTTAAAGCTCAGAATAGTCATATTAAGTTAAGCGAGTGATACGTGACCTCTGCCTTTACCCCATCTGTTTAGGAGCAGTGGGCAGCTGAAATGGGCGGCACCCGGGGAGCAGTGCTTGGGGACTGGTACCTTGCTGAAGAGTACCTCAGGGGTACCTTTACATGTCTGGGATTGGAACTGGCGACTTTCTGATCGTGGGGCGAACTCCCTAACCGTTACGCTACCAACTGCCCCGCTAAAGCCTTCATTATTTAGTATTAGTCATCGAACTTGGGGTGTACAGTGGGTAGTGTAGCAGTTACGGAGTTCGTCCCGTGATCGGAGGGTCGCCGGTTCGAATCTCAGACCAGTAAAGGTACCAGCAAGGTACCGGTCCTCAAGCACTCGCAAAGATGAGCGATGAATCTCCAGTCTCTACTTCCCTTAGCAAAAAGTAGTTTATTCAAGTGTACTACGAGTATACTTATTATATACTAAAACTGAGGCAGTATACTTGAAGTTTACTTTTTATATACTATATATGCTTAAGAATAGTATAGTGAAGTATACTTGACTTAGACTGATAAGTATAAAAAAAAGTCTAAAAGTATACTTTTGTAATCTTAAAATGACCTTATAAAGTATACTTAAAATATACTTTTATAAACTTAAAAATGTTCCAATTTAGTCCAAAGAAGTATTAAAATAGTATACTTTCTAGTACACTACAAGGTACATGGTCTGTAGTATACTTGCTACACTTATACTCAAGCATACTTAATAAAATGAACTTCAAGTATACTACTTTTTGCTAAGGGTTTTGTATTAGAGTTTGTAGTAACAAATGCACGTTTCCAGTATTTGATGCTAAGTTCCACCAGCTCCCCACTGCTCCTTTTGGTTGTGGTGCACTGCGTGCTGTGCTGTGGTGCGTTCACAAAGACAAATAATCACTCACTCATGTAACACTTCCATTCACGCAACGTAACATCTAAAGTACTTGAGCAGAAGATATTTTGATGTGTCCACTGACATTCCTCAGCCACTTAAGTTCACTTACATTATCGACAAATATTGTATTTTAGTTTGTTGCATTAAATGTTGTATTTTTTATTTTAAATGTACGCTCAAAGATCAAATCAGCTGAACCAATCAGCACGGGTCATGAGCCAAACGTGGGTCACATTTTAAGATTAGGTATTGAGTCTCAATGAATGTCAGGCTTAATGTGCAAGTGTGATTGTATGTTTTTTTAAACCCGAAATGTACAGTACAGTGGTCTTTAATGTTCTCATAATCAGTTCTGAAATGTAACGCAAGAGAAACACGCCTGTTCCTGGTTATGCAGAGCCGTCAGACGTAAGCAGAGCACGGAACAATGGCCCCAGAGAGAACCTGAGAGAGACCACCCACGGCTAGCATTAAATGTGGGAGACGAGGTTAAGAACTCTGAGAGCTGCAGCACAGGCCAAAAGGAATCAATATTCCTTATGGACTCACTTTTCAGTTGTATTAACAGCTTATGGATCACATATGAGCAAGTGTGTGTGTGTGTGTGTGTGTCTGTATGGGGGACAGTAAGTATTTTGGTGTGAGATTTTTGTTGAAATAAGTAAACATTAAGTATACAGAATTTCCTCTTTTGTCTACTTGGATTTTCTGATAGTGTATCTGTGTTTTTTGTATGCATGTTCTTTTGTGTGTGTGTGTGTTTGTGTGTGTGTGTGCGAGTGTGTGTGTGTGTGTGAGTGAGTGAGAGAGACTGCGAAAACGTGTGGGTGGAAATCTTACGACATGTGACAACCGGTGGGCCGATGCCATCGGGGAGGCAGCGAGCGGAGCAGGAAGCTGCTGTTGCCATGGCGACCCCACTGTGTGTCTCATGGTCGGGTAGCGCGGGGTGGCTTCTAACTGAGAGAGAGAGAGCTGAGAGAGAGAAATGGAGATGGACAGACAGGAGAGAGAGAGAGAGAGTTAGGCACAGATGATGAGGAGAAAAGGATGGTAGAAAACAGAAACAGAGGACAGAGAGAGAGAGAAAAGGAAAAAATGGGGACGGAGAGGATGGAGAGAGAGATACAGAGGGAGAGAGGGTAGAGAGGGAGAGAGACAGAGGGAGAGCGAGGTAGAGAGGGAGAGAGAGATACAGAGGGAGAGAGGAGAGAGAGATACAGAGGAGAAGGTGCTAGAGAGGGAGAGAGAGATACAGAGGGGAGGGAGGCGAGGGAGAGAAGGTTAGAGAGGGGAGAGAGAGGGCATAGAGGGAGAGAGGAGAGAGAGGGTAGGGAGAGGGAGAGGGAGAGAGAGAGGAGGAGAGAGGGTTAGGAGAGGGAGAGAAGCAGAGGGGAGAGAGAGAAGATACAGGAGAGCGGGAGAGAGAGGAAGGCAGGGGAGGGAGGAGAGATACAGAGGGAGAGGTTAGGAGAGGGAGAGAGAGACATACAGAGGAGAAAGCGGAGAGAGGGAGGGGAGAGAGAGACAGAGGGAGAGGCAGGAGGAGAGAGAGATACAGAGGGGAGAAAGGGAAGGAGAGGGAGAGAGAGGACAAGAGGAGAGAGAGATAAAAGAGGGAGAGAGGGGTTAGAGAGGTGAGAGAGAGAGGCAGAGGAGAGAGAGAGAGAGCTACAGAGGGAGAGAGGGAGAGAGAGGGAGAGAGAGAGATACAGAGGGAGAGAGAGAGAGAGGGAGAGAGAGATACAGAGGGAGAGAGAGAGAGGGAGAGAGAGATACAGAGGGAGAGCGGGTTAGAGAGATACAGAGGGAGAGAGAGATACAGAGGGAGAGCGGGTTAGAGAGATACAGAGGGAGAGAGGGTTAGAGAGGGAGAGAGAGAGATACAGAGGGAGAGAGAGAGATACAGAGGGAGAGAGGGAGAGAGAGGGAGAGAGAGATACAGAGGGAGAGAGGGTTAGAGAGAGAGAGAGGGATACAGAGGGAGAGAGGGTTAGAGAGGGAGAGATGAGAGAGAGAAATGAGGAGGATGGGGACGGATGAGAGGAGAAAAAGATGCAGGGACACAGAAAAGATGGACGGTGATGGGGAGAAATGGAGTGGAGGGAGAAAGAAAGAGAAAAAGTGAAAGTAGAGATGAACGGAGGGGAGTAAAGGGTGGAGCAGAAAAGAAATGGATGGATGGACAGAGAGAAAGAGAGAGAGAAAGAGAAGGAGGGAGAGAGAGAGAAGGAGAGAAGGAGAGAAGGAGAGAGAGAAATAGAGAAAAAAGGAGAGATAGAGAGAGAAGAGAAAGAGAGAGAAGGAGAGAGAGAGAGAGAGAGAGAGAGAGAGAGAAAGAGAGGAGGGGGGAAGTGGAGATGGATGGAGAGGAGAATAGGATGGAGGACAGAGAAAAATGGATAAATGGATGGATGGAGAGAGGGAGAGAGACAGAGAGAGAGAGAGAGAGAGAGAGAGAGAAAGAGAGGGAACACAAACAATAAAGAGGACCAAGTGAATACGTATTTACTGCATAAAGAGCAGCAGGGTGGCAGGGTGGCAGTGTGGCGGAACTCAGCAGCTGGCAGCAGCTCAATGCCAACATGCAGCAGCACAAAGCAGAGATGAAATTAGAAACCTGCTCTTTGTCAACATGATACATCCAGCTTTGGGTGCGCACGCACACACACACACGCACACACACACATGCGCACGCACACACACACACGCACACACACACGCACACACACACGCACACGCACACACACACGCGCACACACACGCGCACACACACACGCACACACACACGCACACACACACACACAGACGCACGCACCGTGTACTGATACAGTCATCAATTCCAGCCTCTTAATGTCAGCATTAATAAGGACTAATACTCATTCTCTCCCTCTCCGTCTTTCCGTCTTATGGACGTTTCTGCACCACACTGATGTATGACTGCAGCAAATGCAAAGGTCAGTGACAGGGTTCGACGGTGCAAAAACATGCAGTCCATCTTCTAGGAGAAGTTTTCTAGAGTTCTTTCATCTTCTTCATTCTCTCATTCTTTATTTACAAAGAGTGAAATGATGACCGTGCTGAGCTGGAACAGCACTCTGGATCTTATTTGGACAGCTGATGGAGGAACTGTTCGGGAGACGGCCCCGTGATCGCTAAAAGTTTTGGGTGTCGCAGAATCGATGCAGCAGATGTGGATAACATCGATGCAGTGGCAGACTGTAATCGATTATATCATGATGGCATTGTTTGGTCAGTTCCTCCAGGATTTCCCGGGGCTTTGTTGAGATTGTTGTGGTTTAACATACCTGATTTTGCAACAGCTTTTCTAAAATAAGTTGTGATTTTGTCCACTGAAAACATCGAGTAAACGTCCGCGTTGTGAGTGGAGAGCTGGTTGTTTTTGTCATTTATCAGCTAACATATAAGCGTTGTCTGTAATAAAGGGGAAGATTTGACTGAACCGGAACAGTTCAGTGAATGTCGGACTTCCCTGTGAGAGACGGGCACGCTAACAAACAGCGATATGTAGGAATCAGCGCGAATGTCAAACAATACACCAGATTTACCGCAGTAACACTTCCGATGCTTAACGAATTGAGCATTGCAAACGTAGAAAAACGTACAAACCATAGATTGACCCAATGCCACCGATACCCGATCCAGCTATTTGAGACGTTATCAGACCGGTATCTGATCCACGTATTGGATCGGTGCATCGTTAGTTGAAAGCTGCAACAGGGAACAAATTTTTGAGAATCGATCGACATTTGCTGAAGTTATGGACTAAGGTAGAGAGGTCAGTTTTGAGACTCACATTAAAGATTTAATGACGTAATAAAATCCAGTCAGAATACAGAACACACTGTCAGACGGACGGTGACACACTATATGTGATGTGATGAGATCTCTTAGAGAGTGTTTTTGTGTCTTAGTGAGATGCTGCGTGTTCACCAAACCCCATGTTGTACGTGTTGTTTTTGTGAGCTCCAGAGTGAACGTGGGATGATCTCAGCTTTTAAAAGTTAGACAGAGTGAAGGTCAGTGGGGAGGGCAGGGCTACAGCTCCATTTCAGAATAACGTCTTCTAGCCATGGATTAGGGGGTTAAGGTTATGGGGACTTTTAGCTACTGTTAAACGAAGAAAATAAATCACAGCCTAAAGCATGTTTTGAACTTTAACCTTGATTCTATCTTCACTACTTGTTTCTTGCGTCGGCCCGAAAAACGTTATGCAACCTTATGGCTTCCACGTTTCACGGGCGTTCATGCAGTGACATTTGGATAGGTGTTGGGAGCATAATGGTCAGGTAGTTGGCCCCGTGATCGGAAGGTTGTCAGTTCGACTCCAGAACCGGAACCGGTAAAGGTGCCACTAAAGCCCCTTTTCCACTGCTCTGGTTCCCGTGCCGGTTCCCAATTTTGGAACCAGTGTCGTACTTTTCCACAGAACAAAAATTGGTGCCGGTGCCCTAAAACCGGCTCCGAACCTAAACTTTGCTGGTCTAGCAGCGAGAACCCGTGACGCCACGAGAGGTGGGCGGAGTGATAGGTAGCTTTAGAAGAGAAAACGGCGGAGAGCCAAAGTCCGGTAACGTGGAGCGTGGACGAAATTAAAGCTCTTTTAGCAACATGGACGTCCAGATTCAGCAGAAATTGGAAAGTGCACAAAAAATTAGAAGGCATATGAAGAAATAAGGGAAGAACTAAAAGTTGCAGGCTTCGTACGAACAACCGTTCGTTTAGTGGGCGTGACCTGTGACGTATTATCATGCGGCTCCCGCTGAGCTCCCTGGTCAGTGTAAATGCGGGCCGGTTCTCAGCTGGTTCTCAGTTCAGCACCGGCCGAGCACCAGAACCGGCACCTGGCACCAGCACCAGTGTAGTGGAAAAGAGGTATAAGGTACTCATGAGCAAGGTGCCATCCCCAAGCACTGCTCTCTGAGTGCTGCATGTCAGCTGCTCACTGCTCCTTCACGGATGGGTCACATGCAGAGGTCACATTTCCTTGTGGTGCTGTGTAGCGCTCTGTAATAACGCTGCTTAGGTTTCTTGCAAAAGTATAAATCAGGGAGAAGAAGTTACTCATCACTGACCTTCTGCTGAGTTTTTCTCCCCCGGATCTGCCGAGTCTGCATTCCGCGTTCCACTGCAGAGCATCTTTCGGGGCTACAGGTGCTGTTTCCCAGGCTTTACCCTTCATTAAGCCTGTACTGTACATTTAAATCAATGTTTTCTCTGCCCCCCTCTTTCCCCCCGCAAAAGAAAACAACTGACTCAACTGATCGGCTAATTATCAAGCCCTTAATGAGGTTAACGCATCCGAGCTGGAGCCGGGGAGGGAAACGATGGAGCGAAGATTTACTCCAGGAAGAGGGTTGAGAAATTCTGAAGATACTAAAAACACGAGCTGCTCACGTCACCACGGACACTGGGGGGATGGAGGAAAACTGAACACCACAAAGTGGACTAGACATCGACCGGTACTGGTTTTTAAGGGCTGATATCGTTACCGATTATTGCTACTAAACGGGACCGATGACCGACATTTTGAACCGATATACAAGAAAAAAAAAGTGAATGTCAAATTTTTTGAACTTTACTATCACCAAGCTCAGCTGAAACCCTCGGGGCTTCACGCCACGCTTGTGTGTGAGTGTGGTGTGAGTGACAAACGTTGATTGGCTTCCACTCGTGTGACATATAGCCGTGAACTGCACAGAGAGAAGACACGGCAGTGGGGTCACAGTTTTGCACCCTGTAATTACTTAATATCGCTGGTGGAAAAAAATAAACACTGATACTGATAATCGGTAAAACGCCTAATATCGGCTCCCGATAATCGTCCCGGCCAATTATCGGTCAACCCTTAGAGTGGTCAGCTGATGCTGGTAAAAACTGGGCTGCAGAAGTGAAAAGCCAAGAGAGGACGCAGAAAATGCTCAGTGGACAAACTCTGATGCTGCTCGTGATGCATAATTCAAATGCCGATGCTGAGAAAAAATATGGTCTTCAAAGGTGAACAGCCAAGCACCAAAACTAAAACCAGCAACGGCTAATCGATGAGAAATACATGAGCTGGAAACTTCAAACGAGCTTGTGTGTTACAAACACTCATAACACTCGGATAAAGTCTCTCAGATTGACAGTGTAGCACTCGGGCAGAAGAACTCATTACTATGAAAAAGCACAAACTCCACCTGCCCACTCCAAACATGACAGAGAAGCTATAGGACAGTATAGAGGGGAAAACACTACTGCAGGCGTGAAAAGAGAATAATACAGAAAAACACAGAGAGAGAGAGAGAGAGAAAGATCCCTCAGAATAAACCAGAGAAACAACAAAGAGGACAACACAAAAAGAGAGTGGCATTATGAGCACGGAACAAAACAAGTATGCTCTGAAATGCTGAGAAAATCAAATAAATGTTGATCCTGAGAGAGAGAGAGAGAGAGAGAGAGAGAGAATGACATCTGAGCTGTTTAGAGAATGTCAACACTAAAGAACAAGAGCGGAATAAGAATCGTCAATATTCACACACTCTCCCTCTGTTTGACACACACTCAGCATTCAGAACGCCTAAAAGATGAAATCAATGACACAGGAGGGCATCGGCTGAGAGAGAGAGAGAGAGAGAGAGAGAAAGAGAGAGAGAGAGATGGAGAGAAAGAGAGAGAGAGAGAGAGAGAGATGGAGAGAAAGAGAGAGTGAGAGAGAGAGAGATGGAGAGAAGGAGAGAGAGAGCAAGAGAGAGAGAGAGATGGAGAGAAAGAGAGAGAGAGAGAGAGAGAGAGAGAGAGCGAGAGAGAGAGCGAGAGAGAGAGCGATGGAGAGAAAGAGAGAGAGACAGAGAGCGAGAGAGAAATGGAGAGAGAGGCCAGGAGGGAGCGAGAGAGAGGCGAGGAGGAAGAGAGAGAGAAGGGGGGGAGGCCAAGAAGAGGAGGAAAAGAAGAAAGGAAGATAGAGGGAGATAGAGAAAGAAGGAGAGAAAGAGAGGTGACAGGAGAGGACACAATAAGAAAGAGAGGGAAGAGGGAGAAAGAAAGAGACAGGGAGAAGGAGGAAGGAAAAGATGAGGGAAGCGAGACATGAGGGTGGGGAGAGAGAGAGAGAGAGAGAGAGAGAAGGAGAGAAAAGGAGGAGAAAGAAAGAATGAGAGGGAGCAGAAGAAAATGAGAGGAGAGAGAAAAGGAGGAAAAAGGAGGTGGAGAACGAGTGAGAGGAGGGGGAGGGAGAGAGAGAGAGAGAGAGAGAAAAACTAACATGGAGAGATAATAACACAAAGAGGGTGAGAGAGAAGTATACAGATGAAGAGGGACATGAACAGAGAGAACAAGACACTGAATGACACAAAAGAGAGAGAGAGAGAGAGAAAGCAACAGACAGAGGAATACAGAGACAGAGAGAGAGAGAGAGAGAGAGAGAGAGAGAGAGAGAGAGAGAGAGAGAGAGAGAGAAAGAGAATGTGATGGATAGCTGGCGAGAGAGAGAGAGAGAGATCAAGTGTAGAGTGACAGCTGTTTCCGTTCCCTGCAGTGTCCGTCCTGCCGCACCCGGAGCTCCTTTCATGGTGCAACGCTGGCGTAACGGACAGTAAAGGCTGAAATATACGTGGCGTTAACTACGTACGTACAGCCGCGATCCGTATCCTGCGTTCTTTGCGTCGGTTTTTATGCACATACTCAAAAATTAACGCAATGTATACGGAGATGCAATACCTGCGTAATTTATAGGGGGCAGTGTTGCGAGATCTGCACTCAAAAGTCAAGATGTCCACGTTTGAGGACCTGTTGATTGAGCAAGTCCGCAATTATCCTCATTTATATGACGCGGCAGCACCTCTTCACAGTGACAAAGTAGCATGGAGTAATAATGCTTCTTCGACTGAAGACGTTTGTTTGGAATAACAGATGACGATTTTAAGATACAGGTATTCATTCATTCATTAGGTTTGCGGCCTCGACGCTGACCCCTGGTGGTAAGGAGTACACACGACAGATGATGACGCACAGTACGGACGCAAGTACATCAGCACAAACGTTAACAACACAACTGTGTACGGAGACGTATATTCCAGCCTCAACCGTGCTGCATCCGCACTTTTAACAAGACCACAAGCCGAACTGCGTTTGGGGACGTGGTTTACGCAGCGCTAGCCGCAGCCGGCCGCGTAATCCTCTGAACCTACAGACGCTCACACCGGTAGGAAAACGCACACTGGGCAATTAAAGGGGGATGAAAAGTGGCAAAGCATTGTGGGTATCTTACCGCGGGGCCACGAGTGGCATGCAGCGGCGAGGCCTCCACGTCCAGCCTGCTCTCATCTGCAACAGGAGAGAGAGAGAGAGACAGAGAGAGAGACAGCAGTCAGAACAAGCTCGACGCCTCCTCCACAACTCAACCCAGTCGGGTTTGATCAACACGTCAGACACTGAACAGAACCCGATGGTCATGATTATAAATATTAAGTCATAATCATAATATTAAGTGTGTGTGTGTGTGAAACAGCGCCCTTAAATATGCTTATATCAATATAAAAGTGTTTTAAAGTTCAAATGTGAATTTTTAAATAATGAAGTTGAACTATTGAATTTTATTTCAATATTTCTAACAAACATTTGAATATTGAATTAAATGTTAATATATTTATTAATTTTCATTTTTTAAATATTTTAGTAAAATGTAGTATTTTTATGGAAGTTTAGTACATACTGCAAGGCATCGTGTTTTTAAGTTTAGCATTATTTAAAAAATGCTAAATTGTTTCAATATCTTTTCCAAAATTGATTATCTAATTATTTGTATTAATATTTAATAGCAAAAAGTTGGTATAAATATTATCTTGTTTACTAATTAACTGAATCATTTTTGGAGTACAGACTGACATACAGAGCCCTCCGTGAATCTGATTATTTATTGATATATAGAAGTAAAAACGTAATTGGTGACATCTCAGTTCTCCTGTGTTTTTGTGGATCTTAAGGTTCACCGTCTCCGATCGGACTGAGGCATCAGCGTCTCCCTCCGCGCCCGGCTATCTGCAGCGCTGTGTAATTTCCCTGCTGAATGTAGACAGTGCTGAGGGTCAGCGGTTAACTCCTCCTACTTGCTCCTGCCGGCCTCGAGGTTTTTACTGCGTTCCGCTGTGAGGGAATCAGCCGCTCCGGTTGGCGCCGGCGAGGAGAGAGCATCGCATCACATCACATCACGGCCTGCAGAGATAACGCCAGCGACTCCGTTTCCCGCCGAGGCCCGTCCTCACTTCTCCCGCTCCTCCGCCTTTCATCAGAAAATTGAAAAACCTGCGAGACGTTTGGACGTCGCGGCGGGTCTGGTGGTCCCTGGAGGAGACAGAACTGCGGTCCGGATTTCCACAGTCGGGGGAGAGTGACTTACTCACTGACGTAGGAAAGAGTGGAGCTCAGAGCTGAGTGAAAGTGAGGGATTATTGGTCGTTGTGAACGCACCACAGCACAACACGGCTAAATGTCACCCACAAATCTGACCCACCCATGAAGGAGCAGTGGGCAGCTGACGTGGGCAGCGTAAGGGGAGCGGTGTTTGGGTCGGTACCTTGCGCACGGGCACCTCGGTGCGACCTTTACCAGTCTGGGGTTTGAACCGACGACCCTTTCGATCACGGGGGCAACTCCCGAAACGTAACACTACAAACTGCCCCGAACTGAATCACCAGCGTCATGTTATTACAACAATCTTGGTCGAGACACGATTCCCAGTTCTAGGTGCACACACACACACGCACGCACACACACACACGCACATACACACTTACACATACACGCACACACACACGCACACACACGCACGCACACACACACGCACATACACATACACACTTACACATACACGCACATACACACGCACACACACACACACACGCACGCACACACACACACGCACGCACACACACACTCACATACACACTTACACATACACGCACACACACACGCACGCACACACACACACGCACGCACACACACACTCACATACACACTTACACACACGCACACACACACGCACGCACGCACGCACGCACACACACATACACATAAACGCACGCACGCACGCACACATACACGCACACATACACGCACACGAGCACGCAGTCTTCATAGACTCCCATAGTGACTAGATGTATATAATTTTACACCTACACCTAATCCTAACCCTAACCTTAACCTCAGTAACCAAAAGCACATCTTTTACCTCTTTTAGTTTCTCAAATAAAACAACCCCTTTTTATATAAAGTCATTTCTCCTCATGAGGACCTCTCAAATGTCCCCACAAAACCCAAAAAACAGATAAAAGTGATTTTAGGCGACAAAAAGGTTCCCACAATGTGATAAATAGATGTTCACGCACACGCACGCACACACATACACACACACACACCCCCCTACACTCAACCACACAAACACATACACACACGCAGACACGCACGCACACACATACACACACACAAACACCCCTACACTCAACCACACACACACACAAACACATACACACACGCACGCAGACACGCACGCACACGCGCGCACACACACGCACACACACACCTACACTCACCCCCCTACACTCAACCACACACACACACACACACACCACCCTACACTCAACCACACACACACACGCACGCAGACACGCACACACACGCGCGCACACACGCACACGCACACACACACCTACACTCACCCCCCCACACACACACACCTACACTCAACCCCACACACAAACACCCCTACAATCAGCCACACACACACACCACCCTACACTCAACCACACACACACACCACCCTACACTCAACCACACACACACACC
>JAVGVS010002283.1:0-12129 GCA_032718565.1 Distichodus sexfasciatus
CTCTCTCTCTCTCTCTCTCTCTCTCTCTCTCTCTCTCTCTCTATCTATCTGTCTATCTATCTATATTTCTCTCTCTCTCTCTCTCTCTCTATCTCTATCTCTCTCTGTCTCTCTCTATCTCTATCTCTCTCGCTCTCGCTCTCTCTATCTATGTTTCTCTCTCTCTCTCTCATTCCCCCCCACTCTCTATCTATATTTCTCTCTCTCTCGCTCTCTCTCTCTCTCTCTCTCTCTCTTATCTACAGTATATTTCTCTCTCTCTACCTGCCTATCTATTATTAAGCAGCTAGAACTCAGAACATAATGGGAATAAACTACATGTAGGATGTGGTTCCTACAGTGAAAGTTCTATATTGTAGACACACACCAACCTCCATCCCACCACACACACACACACACACACACACACATCTCTTAACTTTAGCCTGCGAGGCAACGCACAATTTTTATTTCCCTGGTGGAAATATTGGACTGTCACGGCCAGATCAATTGCCAGAGTCCAGGCCACTTCATGGTTCCTCTAATTATAATCTTGTGCAGCTGGCGTAGGCCCTGGTGTAGCTGTGGGGCAGAGGCTGTTGTAATAGAGGCATCACTCCTGCGATGGATGGGCCAAAGCCTCCCAGACAGTGGCAGAGGCTTCATGGTCCCCCACCCCACCCCCGTGCGCACCCGAGGCTTATGGGAACAGCGGGAACGGGCCGACATTGGGGCTTTATCTTTCCCTCGCACGGATCTGCAACCTCGCTGAGGGAGCGTATTACAGATCCACAGACCTGGCTTTACATCCGGCCCCTGGCTTTCTTTGGGTTTCTTTGGCTTGGACCTTTAAATAGACAGATGGTCCCGTAGTTATGATGGTCAACTTACGTTTTTTCAGTCTTACGATGATAATAGCGATATGAGAAAATTATAAAAATAGTTTAAGGTATGCAGATATTTTTATAAATGCATTTTTTAAAATACGTTTGGGCCTTTTGTTTACGAGTTTTAGCCACCTCAAACGAATATTTAAAAAAACGCCCTACAATGTGAAGATTTTCCAAAACGCTGAATTCTGTGGAAACATGTAAGACAGTTTTCTTTAAACGATGACGTTTAGTTCTATTGTTCGCGTGCCACCTTAAATTCCTTACTATAACTATAGTTACAATGAAGAAGGCTCCTGTATGGTGGTCCACGCTGGGCATGTCGCCTGCTATTCCCTAACGGGAAAAAAAAACATGACGCAGACAAGTGGTAAACATTAGAGTTTGGAATCATTTTGCGTTCCAGCGTGTGCAGAGATTTTTTAACAGAACGCAACTAAAAAAATAAATGTATTAAAAAAATATCCGCGAACATGGTAACAGGCCATAAGTTGGCGGACAAACGTAGCAGCATATCTGATACGAAACGCTGGGATGCTGACAGGATGTTCGCAGCCCTCGCCAGCGATCGACAGAGTTCAGTTGTCTCAGTGTTAAATGCGTATTTTGTTCTGGACGTTTCCAGCTGATAGCCATGTCTCGGATATTTTACAGTGGGGTCATCGGAACGCATCTCCACTGTAAGTCGGGGACTACCTCTAGTGATCACCAGTGTTGGGAAGAAACTAATTCAAAATTAGCAACGCTACTGACTTCTTTATTTCAGCAGTGAACTTTTATGACATTTAGCAGACGCTCTTTTCCAGAGCCACTTCGCTCATCCTTTTTTCAGGGGAAGTTTCACTGTAGAAAATTGGGGTTAAGGGTCCTGTTCCTGGGCCTAATGATGGTAGTGCTGGAGACAAGATTTGAACCCACAACGTCTCGTTCTAGAGGCGTGTATCCTGACCACTAGACCACCACAACCATCCCACCAACTTTAAAATTAACTGTTTACTTTTTATTTACCAACAGTGATAATACCAGGTGTTACTGATTGGTGCTGAAGGTTGGTCGTGGCAATCTGATTGGCTACTTATTACATCACTGGGTCTAATTATTTTATTTCTCCAATTCTCTTAAGAACGTTTCTTCAGTGCCACACAAAAGATAACGTTTGAATGAATAAATGGGAACACATTTTAGTAATTCCCCTATTGGGAGATAAAATATTTAATTTAAACTAATTCGGCTAAAGTAGTGAGTGGGTTAATCTACTGAAAAGTGGACATTGGTGGCAATCCTACTTTTGGACTTGTAAGGTGTCTGGAGTCATAACCTCAGCTTTTTAACCCCAACCCAGATCTGGGTGACAAATGGATGTTTTGTCAGATTCCTTTAACAAAGACTCCAGATATTATAGCACAAAAGAGGATGATAAAGAAAGCACAGAATAGTGTCGGGAGGGGGAAGAGAGAGAGGGAGAGAGAGAGAGGGAGAGATGTCTGACAGTTTGGGCATACATACTTCAAATTAAACGAGTTATATAAGCAGATGTTGGCGGGGTGCTGTGGGCCAAGGCTAGAGATGAATAAGATTCCCTGTCAAGAGCGAGAGAGAGACAGAGAGAGAGAGAGAGAGAGAGAGAGAGAGCTTAGGGGCTTAGGGAGGAGGGGAGGGGTTGAGTCTGCCAGGCTGCCAGTGGAGCTGAGAGAAAGATGGTGGATGTCAGAGGAGGAGAGGAAGTGAAGGCATACTAAAAAATTATGGAAAAGGAAGCAATAAAAGTAAAAGGAACAGAAAATCCCGATTGGAGAACGTAGATTGAGAAATGACATTTTAAGACAGTTGTGTGTGTGTGTGTATGTGTGTGTGTAAAACTCTCATTTCTCTATATTTGGCTAAGAAAATGAGACAATAGCCACAGTCATTTTTGTTTGCATGTAAAACGTTTTCCTGACAATGGCATTGAAAAACATAAGAAAGTCTGGCTCTTTTGAAGCTAAATATCAAAATATGAAGAAATCACTTGCACTTATTTACATTATACACCTGCCATTTTTATCTCCTTGTGACTAACCCTAACCCTAACCCTAACCCTGTTCCATCTGTGCCCGCTAATCTTCAAGATCTGCGACATTGAAGCTGTGAATTCAGTGGCTAGGGATCAGTTGACTCGTGTGTGTGGCAAGAAATGGCCTATCGTTTTGACGTTTGTCGTGCTACACATGGTGTTCGCGCTGAGTGCATGCAAACTCAAGGACCATAGGACTTTGACCAGAACTTTGGATTCCTCCACAGTCCTAAGGCATGCAATATAGGTTAAGTGGCGACTCTAAGTTGGCCCCTGTAAGGTGTGAATGTGTGTGTGCGCGCCCTGCGGTGTTTTGGCGCCTGCCCCCGGATGATCGCCACCTTGCGCCCGTAAATTCCCGGGACAGGCTCCGGTCCACAGTTGGGATTAAGCGTTTCAGATAATGAATGAATGAACATTTGCTTTAAATTCATTATTCGTAAAGATGCCCAAATCATCTGAAAATATTTAGGAAAACGAAAAAATGGAATCATTCTTAAAAAGGGATTTCAGTAGTGAAACTGGATTGCGATCCCACCGCAGACCACTAGGGAGTAGCGGAACGCCGGTTGAAAACCTCCGTTATTAAAATCGATTATGGTCTGCCATTGCATTGATGCATTATTATTATGCATTATTATATATGTATTTAAATTTGTATGATTACAGTTCCTTACGGGGAAGTTGAGAGTTACGGTCAGTTACGGACGTCAGCTCGTCTCATCGTCTCGTCAATCTGTTAGGAGTTAATTAGTAAAGGACATCACAGCAAGAGCTATTCACAGTGGATCAGCTACTGATGAAGATTCACAGCGAACAGAAAAGCTCCGAGCTCCGCTTCTTCTCGTGCTGCCTCTTACCACTCTCCGTCTACCCTCCTCTCTTTCTCCCTCTTCTCTCTCTTTCATGTCTCATTGTCCCTCCCTCCCTCCCTGTGTGCGCCGGTCTCTTTACATCGCGTAGCGCCGCGTCTCCTGGCGGATTGAGTGTCCCAGTGCGATGTGAAAGGTGTGTCACGCTTCTCTCCATCACGCTCACACACTCGTTGACCTTTGTGTGGGAGATTCACTCGTCCTCTCTGCATTTCGGGGCTTTACCCTGCAGTGACGGGAACGGCCGATCAGCCGCTGATGCGCCGTGACCGCGTTAGGCCAACGCTAACCCCGCGTTCCCGCGTCCAAGTGGCGCTGTCTAGCTGAGACACTCGCGTCCGACTGCAGCTTATAGAGAAATCGTTTGGAGCAGTAGGCAGCTTTTTGGCAGCGCTCTGCGAGCAGTGCTTGGGGGCGGTACCTTACTCATGAGTACCTCAGTGGTACCTTCACCGGTCCGGGACTTGAACTGGTGACCCTCTGATCACAGGGCTAACTCCCTGACCATTACGCTACCAACTACCCCAATAATATACTGAGGGACGTAGGAAATGGAGGGAAAGAAGAAGAAAGCGCATGTGAAAAAGAGAGAGAGAAAAAGACGTGACACTGACAGAGAAAGGCAGAAATGAAAAAGACAGAAAAGGGGGGAAGAAAAGAGGAAAAACAGAGAGGGCAGAGAGAGGGCATATCAAAGGAGAGAAGGAGAGAAAGAAAGAGGCAGCACAGTGAAAGAGAGAAAAGCAGCGAGGAAAGGGGAAAAACAGAGAGTCAGATAGAAAGAAAGAAAGAAAGAAAGAAAGAGTGCAACAAATGAGAGAAGGAGAAAAGCACTGTAAACCTTTTCTTCCCTTCTTCCCCCTCTCTCTCCCTGTATTCCTCATTCTCTTCCCTTCTGTCCACCTTTCCCCCCTCTTTTTTTTCCTTTCTCTATCCATTTTTGCTCCTTCTCTGTTTCTCCTTCTGTCCCTCTCCCCTCCCTTCCTCCTTCTCTGTCTCTCCATCCCCTCCCTCTTTTTTTTGTCTTTCGACCCCTTTTCTTCCCCTCTCCACATCTCTCTCTCGTCTCCCTCTCTCTTTTTACCTTTCCCCCTCCCACTCACTCTCTACTGATCGTTCCAACTCTCTTCATCTTTTTTGCTCTTTTTCTCATTCTCTCTCTACCTCTTTTCTGCTCATCACTGTCTCTCTTTCTGTCCCTCTGCCCTCTCTTTCTTTCTCTCCTCTTTTTACCCCGTTTGTTTTTTCCTCCCCCCCCTCTCTCTCCCTGTCTCTCTCTCTCTCTCTCTACCTCTTTTCTCCTCTCTTCACCATCTCTCTCTCCACTCCCCCCACTCCTTCCATTGTTCTCTTTCTCTCTTTATTTCTATCCACGTTTTGCCCCTTTCCCCTTTTGCACCCCTTCCTCTTTCTGTCTCTCTCTCTATTCTTTTCTCCTCCCTTCTCCACCTCTATCTCCTTTCCCTCTCTCTCCACCTTTCATCCCCCTCACTCCTTCCATCATTTTCTCTCACTCTTTCTCCATTTTTCACTCTTTGTCCACCTTTTCCCCTCCCTCTCTTTCACTCCACCCCTAACTTTCTCCTCTCTCTGCTACCCCTTCTCTTCGCCTCCTTCTGTCCGTTCCTCTCTGTCTCTCTCTCTTCACCTTACTTTCTCCTCTCTCCACACCTTTTTTTCTCCATCTCTCTCTCTCTCTCTCTCTCTCTCTCATACCAGCTGGGGGTTTGTGGAGATGCAGTTTACGGGAGTTTGTGTAGGTCACACGTGGAGGAGAGACCCGTATCGCGTTGGAAACTCTAACTGTACGGCTCTCGCAGGAGAAGAAAGGCCGGGTTTTAGCTGAGCTGAAGTGGGACTGTAGAAATGAAAGGAGAAATTTACATCAAAAAGAATAAAAGAGAGAGAGAGAAAAAAAAGAGCGCCGGGAGAGCGAGAGACGTCGAACTGAAGCAGGTTCAAGTTCTGTCAGTCTCAGGCTTTAGAATTTAAAATGAGTAGGAGGAAAAAATTGCACAATAAGCAAAATGTTCTGCACAGAAGTCTGGAGCTCTGCACTTTCCAAATGTGGGAGTGACGGACGATTCGATAGATATCAACTTTTCTCTTTGATTCAAATACGGGAGCGGCAAACACGGCGCCGACGGCCCGCTGCGAGACCGGGGAGGGACTTTTTGGGGTCATTTCATCAACCGTTTTATACAAACTCGACTAATCACACAACTACACACACACCTATACACACACTGCATCATTAAGATGAACAACGCAAAATCTGATTTGTGTTCCTTGCAGATGTGTGCATTGTAAGGATTTGAGCTCGTGTCTTTATTGTGAAAAAATAAGAAGAAAATAAGACAATAAAAACATAAGAAAATTTATTGTGCATTTTTAGAAATCACTATTTACAGAGTAACAATATCCACACAACACAACACATTTTTCTTCATACTAAACTTAAAAAATATAAAAGATCCTAAATGAACAGTCCTCTTTTTGGGGACCCAATAAATGTCCATGTAATCTAAAATAAAGCCAAAAAATATGTTCTACGTAATGAAATACATTCACCCCATTCTTACTCTCCCTTCTACATGGAGCAGTTGGTAGCGTAACGGTCATCGGAAGGTTGTCGGTTCAAGTCCCGGACTGGTAAAGGTTACCCTTGAGGAAGGTACCATCCCGGGTGTTGCCAAAAAAGCTGCCCACTGCTCCTTCATGGATGGGTCAAATGCAGAGGTCACAATTGGTTGTAGCGTTCACAATAACAAATAATCACTCACTTAAATTCACTTACTCACTTAACCAACTCACCGCCCTGAAAATCAGACAAATCCTAGTTTCCCTGCGTTTTAGGGAACAGCCAGGTCGGTGTCTTCTGTAGCATCATTATATTAATCCAACAATCCAGTGTTTTTCCCTTGTAGGAGACAATAAGGTCCTCACAACCCCGCCAAAATCTACCGACACACACACATATACACATCTTATCTTTTTGATATCGTTCCAGTAACACCCATATTACAAAACTCAGTAACCTAAAAATCTGAAAAGTCTCTCCTGATGTGGTACTTGTGTGAACCCTCACTGGTCTTCACGATTATTAGGTCAGCAATTCGATACGATACCGTATCTCGATGCATCACGACGCATGTCATTACTTTTGCGGCATTACTTCACATTGCATGCAGATTGGGCAGCCATAGTTGCTACCGGGACGTTCTTTTTAACTAGAATTTTTATGCCATAACCAGAAATTCTCCCTTCAGCAATGTCATGATATAATTCAGGGGTTTTCAGCTGCTTCTGTCCCAGGGACCGCCAAGGGAGGGAGTATTTTTTTCTGTTACTTTTTAGATATTTGCATTAAACTCATTATTCATAAAGATGTCCAAATCATCTGGAAATGTTTTGAAAAATGGAGTAATTTTAAAAAAGTGATTTCAGTAGTGAAAGTGGATTGCATGTCGCGGACCACTAGGTGGGCATCGGACTGTCTGTTGAAAACCTCCGTTATAATCGATTATGGTCTGACCCTCCATCGATGGTTAATTTCAACACCCCCTAGTACTTAAACTCAAAAGTGCCAAAAACAAAACCTCAAAAGCTGAAGAAACAATCTTTTCGTATCTTTTAGGGTTCAATTTGTGTTCCACTCAACTGTCATCAGACCAGCCAACACACACACTCACCCACACACACACACTCACCCACACGGACAAAAGGTTGACTTCCTGTAAGTGAAATACACTCCCTGCATTTGACACAGTATTTGCATCAGCATAGCTGCTGTTGAAGACAAAGAAATATTCCGTGTGTGGAGACACCGGTGTCACTTTTTCATGAGCCTCCATCCTAAATTCCCCTTAAAGCCAGGCGCTGTTTGTATTCATGCAGTCCTCCCGCTTCCCCGCTTCGGCCTTGGTCTTGCTCACACATGCACGGAATGTATATCAAGCTTTGCGACGCTGTAAACAAAGTCCCGCTCCATCTCGTCCCCGTGTTCCATCCGTTTTTTTTTTGCGTGTTTACGGGTGATGTAAAACTGCTTCATCTCCTGCTTCCTGGGGTTTGCTCTGGAGGTATAAAACTGTCACGTGGACCGTCCGGTCAGAGCGCGGCCACCTTTTCCTCAGGACCAGTGTTCATTTAGTTAAAGCAGAAAATGTTGCTGTTTGTAGGCAACCTTCCAGGACTAAGGGTGTATTCACTTGTGCGTTGTTTAGTTCGCTTCAGACGAACCCAAGATCGTTTCCTCCCTTGGTTCGGACCTTTTGGGCACGTGTGAATACAAGCATCCAAACTCAGGTGCGGACCAAACAAGCATACCGACCCCCAGCTAAAGACATGGTCTCGGTTCGCTTCCTAACCAACTCCGGTACCGGTTGGTTTAAGGTGTGAAAGCAGACCGACCTCGATCCGGCCCAGTTGCAAAAAGCACACTTTTTAGGATTTAAAGGGCTCTGGTTGTTGTCGTGCATTATGGGAAATAATTGTTTGAATAACTGTGCAGCCGGACGTGTGTAGCCAGTGCTAGAAATGAGCCATGGGTTAACGTGGAGCTCCAAAGAAAAGCATTTTGGTCCTGATAGGGGTCTGTCCTCACTCATATAAACGCGTTTATAAAGTCACCAAAATCTGACATATTTCAGGTTGAGGCTTTTGACAGCTCCGTCCTGAGGGAGAGGGAGGGAGAGGGAGGGAGAGGTGGCCGCCCCTCTAACGCCGAGCCGATAAGCAGACCGAGTGAGAAATTTCAAATTAGAGAGAGAGGAGGAAAAAACCAGGCGTGAGGTGAAGGGGGGGATGGGGACGGGAGAGAAAAAAAAAAAGTCCAAAAAGTCCAGCTCTTATCAGCGCGGTATCCCTCGTTTCCCGCGGCCGTGCGGCCTGACAGGCCTGATTGGACGGCGGATAGAGGGAGACGGGCGGATGATAAGAGGGCGAAAGTGTGGCAAAACCAGGCAGATGCCAAGCAGGGATAAGAGAAACGCGATTACGCTGGCGGCTTTCTTATATTAAACTGCACTCAAACACACACACACACACACACACACACTGTAAATGGCCAGAATCTAATCCTAGCATGTATAGATCTGTGTCAGCTTTTAACACTGCTGTAATCACCCCCCCCCACTCTCCTCCTCCAACAACACACACACACATGCAAGCGCAAGCACACACACACACACACGCTCATCCTTGGTATCAGCAGCTGTTTGAGGTGAAAGCTTGTCTTATTCCAGCTAAAATGTTCTGATGCTACTTGAGATTTGGTGTTATGTTTCTGTATTTCAGTCTAAATGTCTTTAGTGCCACAATTTCTGGTAGAAAAAGATTTAACGTGGTTTATTACAGGCTAAAATGTGATGGTGATCTGAGTGATAGTATAATAGTAATAATAGTAACAAATTATTATTATTATTATTATTATTATTAGTAGTAGTAGTATTTGCATTGGTATTGGTATTAGTATTAGTAGTAGTGTTAGTCTAAAGCATTGGTCACAAACCATTTCAAGCCCAAGATCTCTGACCTCGGCTCTGGTAAAAGACAAGACCTACCAACTGAAGCACTGAGAGGAAAAGATGGCAAAAATGATGCCCAAATTATCTGGAAATGTTTTAAAAAATTGAGTAATTTTTAAAAAGTGATTTCAGTAGTGAAAGTGGATTGCATGTCATGGACCACCTGCAGTGCTGCCGCAAACCCCTAGGGGGGCATCGGACTGTCTGTTGAAAACCCCCGTTATAATCGATTATGGTCTGACCATGCATCGATGTTGCAAAATATAGTTTTTTTTTGTCAAAATGAGATGGGCATTTGGTTTTGTGCTTTATAATGTTTTTTTTGTAGCACTCTGTTCCATGAGTGCAATAAGCCATATAAATGGTAAACATTTGAAATATTGTATGTTTTGTACATTACACATAATTTGACATTATTTTTGGTAATAAATGATTTTAAGCAACAAAATGTCTGCGGAGCCACTTGGGAGCTGAAAGAGTCGGCTCGTTTTAGTGAGTCGAGCCATAAGGACCGGTTCTCCTCAAAGAGCTGGAATTCCCATCACTAATATCTGCAGCAAGAACACTTCTCATTGGTCAATTAAAAGCATTTTCCTCTTATCTCATTGGTCGATTGAAGGCTACTATGAAAATGCGGCAGCTGGTCCAAAAGAGAGGGAGGCTCTTGCAAAACCGAAAGTTAATTGAATGTATTTTTTTCCTTTTATATTCGAGATCTAACACGAACATCTCAAAAATCTACCGGTCGATCGCGATCACCAGGTTGGCGACCCCTGCTCTAAAGTGTAGTAGCCTATGGTAATAGTAGTATACTAGGCTGTAGTCTTATTGTATTATTATATTAGCCTGTAATAATGCAACAGTCATTCATTCATTCGTTCATTAATAATAATGCTAATATTCAAGGTAGTAACCAATAGTCATTAAAATGCAAGTGAAAACTTTGTGGTTATAAATCAGAAATTTGAGTTACCAAGTTTAATCTTTACCAAGACAGTTGGTAGTGGCGTAACGGTCAGGGTGTTCGCCCCGTCAACGAAAGGTCGCCGGTTTGAATCCCAGGACCGGTAAAGGTACCACTGAAATACTCATGAGCAAGGTACCGTCCCCAAGCACTGCTCCCCGTGTGCTGCCCATGTCAGCTGCCCACTGCTCCTTCACGGAAGGGTCAAATGCAGAAGTCACATTTCGTTGTGGTGCGCTGTGTGCTGTGCTGTGCTGTGTTCACGATGACAAATAATCCCTCATTCACTCACTAGAGGATAAGACAACCATTCTACAGTACCGTCTTTAACCCTTTCATCTGTCATGTCCACTTGAGGGGGAAAAAGATAACCTTTTCATGCACAGCATCAGTCGAGTGGTCCGCAGTTCACAGTTGTTGATTTAGTGGCTCAAAATTCATGGCTAGGAATCAACCCTGAAAAAAAAATGGATCTAAATGTTGCCATCTCTCCTCTCTCTTTTTCCTTAAATGCCATTCTCGTGTGTCGCGGAAGGCCATTGTTCTCGCCGTCCGCTTATCCTGTGAGAAGCGGAAGACGGGAAAAGGAGAGAGAGAGCGAAAGAGACTGACTGCTGGCCATTGTGCTGGTTGAGAAAAATGGACGACTGTGTAATTAGGCTTCGAACACAAGCCCCCACCTCCTTTCCTCCCTCACCGACGTTTCTCTTTCTCCTCCATTCATTTCTTTTCCGTCCTCCGCTCGCGCTCTTTCCCGGGCAAAATGTGTGCTAATTAAGCGCTGCCATTAGACAGCATGTAATTGGCTTGAGAAGTAATGACAAGTAAGTTTATTTACAAGGCAATTAGAATAAAGGGAGCCTTTGAACTGATAATAATCATTTATGACGGGGAAAAGGGGACGAGGGAGGAAAAGGGAGGGTGTGTGTGTGAGTGTGTGAGAGGGAGCGTGACTGAGAGAGAGAGAACATTTAGTGCCGTGTCTGATTGACAAAGCTTTAACTATGTGTACTTATCCATGTTTTATTCACTGTGCAAACTCTGTATACTCAAGTGATTTTTCCTCCATCGCTGCTCCGGCGTCGAATCCGCAAGCAGCAGCGTTTCCAGACAAGCCGCCTTTGATTAATAGAAAGATTGAGTTGCATCAGAGGAGACGTGGCAAGGAGGCTTTGTCATCCCTCTCCTCTCGCCTCTCCCTCCGTCGTTACATTAACAAACACTGTGCCGGTTTTGTCAGCCAGGAGGCGGAGATGTGAAAATCTGCCTTCGGCACGGTCAGAATGAAACCACTCAGGTTTCCATTCCACCTGTTCAATTAACCAATTATTAATCACAATCTGCAGTGGGTGTTAAATGGTTAGAACAAGTCTCCGACACACTCTGGGCTTGAAGTCCACCAGGCGTCGTCCAGAAAGGGTTTCTTGACCATTTAAAATTCTCTGCATATTGGGACTAAGGATTGGTTCACATGCTTAATAGAAAATCAGACTGGACAACTAATGAATCCAGATTTTCACATTTCTATTATCACCTAAAGACTAGGGATGGGGATCGAAAACCAGTCCCGACTTAGAACCAGTTCCAATTGATCAGTTCCATCAGAATTGTACACCTCCAACGTTATCGATTCTTCTTAACCATTTTCTCATTTCTGGTTTTCTCTAAGTTTTGCGTCACGGTACATTATGTCACACTCTCTGCCACTTGACCTTCAACCACGAGGAATCATAATGCATAAATGATATTTTTCGCGATGTTAAAATTACTTCTCTCCCAGAAATGAGTCAAAAATGAGTTATAGGCCAAAATAAGTCCAAATGCTCAAAAATTGCCAAAACTT
>JAVGVS010002284.1:0-12128 GCA_032718565.1 Distichodus sexfasciatus
TGTTTATTTACTTCTGAAATGTGCAACTGAGTCAAATGCCCTTGCAGAATACAAGTTACCTGTTGGTTTGCCGGAAAACTCTAACAATAGATGCCACTGTAGAGCGTTGCAGATTTGGCTGCACTCCCTGACCAGCCTCTCTCATTGAGAGACCATGATTTACTACATGATCAATTACAGTAGCTCTGATCTCATCTGAGACTACAGCTCTTGATCTTCCTCTTATTCTTCTTCCACCACGCATACGTATTCCTCGCCCCCTCCCAGCCACTCTTCTTCCAACATTCAACATTCTCCATCAAACACCACCATTCAACACAACAGTACAAGATTACACTGTATTCCCCCCCCCACACACACACACGTATGCACACACACTTCCTTTATTTACCTCATTTCCTCCTTTACTCCTCATGGTAAAAATATTGTCTTTCTCAGTTTGCAGTGATCAGACGCAGGGCTGGTGTGGGATTGGAACAGACGCACCGCAGTGTGAATGGGGAAGAGCCTGAAGGGAATAATAGATGCTAAGTGAGAGGGATAAGTCGGAAGTGTGTGAGCTAATAGCTGTTGGCATTTTTCTTTTTAGAGTGCTTCCAGTGCTGATGTGTTAATCTAAGCACCCTCACACTGCTGCTGCTGCTGCTGGAGGATGGAGCTGTAGGCCTCGTCCTATACTGAAAAACGATCCTGATTGTGATTGTGAAAGATGACTATCCATTTGTTATAGGAGAAATCAAGCTAAATAAGACTTAAATCTCTACATTATGTTATAATTTAGTAAATTCTTTTCTGAAATACTAACATTTGTTTTTTAAATGGATTTCACTTTGGTATTTTACAGTTTTTTTCCAATTGCTAACACACTAAAATCTAATGTAAAGCTCAACTGCAAACACTGACACTCAGAGAGCAAAATCTCTCCTCACATTTGTAATACTCGAAACACAAATCACGTCTTTGAACATAATAAGCAATTAACTTGACATCTTTTGCATTAGAGTGCACACACTTTTCTACAGAAAACACAGGAATCTGACACCAAGACACTTTTAGCCATTCCCAAACGCACCCATTCAGAAAACCACACCCATGTACGCATTAGGCTAACACACACGTCACCTGGTCACGCACCTGACTGCTTATTAGTTAACTCAGCAATCAGAATGTGAGAACTATAAAACTCCACAGATTTACCAACACTAAAGAACAATGGGGAACAAACATAACAAGTCACAGAGCTATTGTGAATGTTCCTGGCGTACGTGGGGGAAACATTACAATGTGTGCTGCCGTCACAGGACATGGAGTTCTCCATCATCATGCCATTCTTGGTCCATACAACACAGGGTTGATCCTGACATTTCTGGACAGATTGCGAGACATCTTACAACAGGCAAACCACATGGACGATGAAGGGCAGCAGCACAGATATGTTGTAGTGTGGGACAATGTGAGTTTTCATCGTGCAGCCATGGTGCAAAATTGGTTTGCCAACAACCCACATTTTACAGTGGTTTACCTTCCCCCTTATTCTCCATTTCTGAACCCCATAGAAGAGTTCTTTTCAGCATGGCGGTGGAAGGTGTATGATCATCAACCCCATGTGCGTGAGGGGCTTCTACAAGCAATGGAGGAGGCATGTGAGGAAATTGACATAGGAGATGGATAAGACAGGGATGGATAAGACACTCCCGACGTTCTTTCCTCGCTGTCTAGCAAGGGAAGATATTGCATATGAAGTGGATGAGGTGCTGTGGCCAGATCCACGGAGACAACATGACGCTGCACAATTTTGTTTCGTTGTTCATTTGTTTTTTCACTTGCACGTGTTTCTCATTCTGTTTTCCAAAGGTTTAGAATTTGTTGAACTGTAATATGGATTATATGTTTGTTTTTCTGTTGCAAATTGTAGCTAAATAAATGATTTGTTTGAACCCAATTTATTTCTGCACATATGTTTCTGTGTCCATTTCTCAGCATTTGCAGTTCTGACGGTCCCTAAAGAGATAAAAGTGTTTTGGATTTTACATAGCGGTGTTTGGTTGGTTGGAGGAAAAAATTAGGCATGGGAAACAAATGTTTACTATTTGGGGCAAAAGTTTGGTTTTGATAAGTGTTTAATAGTTTTGACTGCAGGGCTTCATTTTGCACGATATGTGAGGTGTTTTGCTCTTTGGGTGAGGTGTTTTGTGAATTGTGCTAAATGATTTGCAAAAATGAGCCTTGTTGTCAAAATTGTGCTTTAGCCATTGTGACCCTCCATGGCAAAACCAGTCGCTTGTCGCAAATTTTCAAAATTGAGTTATGATGTTTAAATCAAGCTCCAAGGGCATAAATCAAGCTTCAAAACGATACCTATATGGAATGAATGGGACGACATATGACTGAGATATCAACATTCAAAGGAGTCGGGTTTCTCCTCTCACGCCAAGTGAGAAACGGAGAAATCTGCCTTTGAAGTTGACTATCGCCGTAGCACTCACAGACGCTTGGTGCGGTCGCGGCTACGTTTGCATTTACGGTAGCCTACGCTGCATTCACAGCCACACGGATAGCCTACCTGCGTTAGGTTAACTGAACTCGGGAGACGAAGATGGATTCCGGAGAAATATCTTCACGCTAGTCAACCAGTGGATTTTGCGTAAATATTGAAGTAGAGCGGTCAAAACAGAAACTTTTAACATTCTGCTGGAATTGAATTCCTCACCTCAAGAAAGTCACGTTTTTAGGATGGAAAGGGTAAGTTTTTCAGCCAAATGTATTCACAACAGTACAGTATAGACCTTCCACTGTTTTAAAACACTACAAACAAAAAATCCAAAATTTTACCCCACGCAACATAAACGCTTGTTTTTCTCGGAAACCTCCGTTGTGACAAGCGACTGGTTTTGCCGTGGAGGGTCACAATTGGAAAAAACTGTAAATGGATAATGTATTAAATAAACTGTTTTTACTAGAGAAAGTCTTAGAAAGTCACAAAGTCAGAAAAATGTATGAACTTTTAGTGGAAAAGTAAAAAAATCGGTGCAGTCTTGATAACATATAAAGATATAATATGTAAGAATGTAAATAATATCATTAAATTGAATTGAGAATTGAATAAAAATATTGCATTTAACATTTTCACCGTGGACATTAAAGAGTGTAAAGTTGAATATGAAGCCTGCATCTGCGTCCTCTGTTTCAAAGGTTCCAAACTGCAAGATGACATACTCACATGATACTCACATGTCTTCAAGACGTAGAGTTTTGGTGCATGAGATAAACCGTGCAAGAAAACAGCTGGGGGAGTACCGCTGATTTATATATCCCGCCTCTTGCTCGATTTTGATTGGCTAGCAAGAGAGAAGTGACATTGACGGCTCCAGCGCTGTTCTAAAAGTTGAACAGTGCTCTAGGCGTTTTTACTTGAGACGGAAAAATTAACTCAATTCTGATTCTCATTCTACCTGAGTTCATATTCTCTCTAAATGTGTTGAGACTTGAGCATAGCATAATACATTCTAGACATGAAGGTTCAGAGCTCATCTTGACTTAACTCAGAACTTCTTTCTTCTCTGACTTTCGAGACACAGTTGGAATCCTGATGTTATAAAAATCCTCCTGACTCTGCTCAAACCCTTCACCAGTCCTTCATTAATTCCCACCATCGCATCAGCCGTCAGCTCTCTCACTCTTCTCTCCTCTTTAGGCTTCAAGGACAGAGTTATTCGCTCCCAGAAACAGCAGGAGTTGGTCTCCACGCCCTCCCCACCTCCCGCAGAGGCCTCATGGGGCGTCCGACACGGGGCCCGAATGTAAACACCACTGCCACAGCTGCTGCGGGAAAATAGAACTGAATAAATAAGTTAAGCCTTGTAACAGGGAGAGTTATGAAAATGATATCTATACAGTGGGTATGTTGGTTAGGCCCGTTATTAAAGCGTGTTAAAAAAGTAGGGCTGCAACAACTAATCGATTAAATAAATTAAAATTGATTATTAAGATATTTGGCAACTAATGTAATAATGGATTAGTTGGGTCTACGTTATTATACACATACGTACAGTGGCTACTCCCTGATGTGGGGGCAGTAAGCTAACCAAAGCCGCAGTGGCAGTAAAGCAGCATTAAGCTGGACACTGACCGCCATAAAAGAAGAAGAAGAAGGAAACGAGAACCAGCGCCGTGTCTTGCCGTCACAAAAACTGAAGTAATCGTGTAGAAACACATGAATGAGATTTTTCACGATGTAAACACACGTGCTGTTTGTTAGCTCACGACTCTCTCAGGGAAGTCATTCACTAAAGTGTCCAGTTCAGTCAAATCTTCCCATTTATCACAGAAAAAACTCATTTATAGTTGATGAATAACAACAACCAGCGTTTACTGGATATGTTCAGTGATTATTCCGATGTGTGTCCACCACGTTAATGTGACGCGACTCTCATGTGGAACGTCGTCTTGCACAAAAATGTAGTTCTCCCCCAGAAATGAGTCAAAAATGAGTTATAAGCCAAAATGAGTCCAAATTGGATAAAAATGGACAAAACTTCAAATTTTCTTCTTTTTCAACTAATCAAAAAAAAATAATAATTCCATTTTATAATGTTAGAGAGTAAAAAATACATATAGAAAAATAGAAACTGTTTGGTTCATTAAAAAATGTTGTAAATAAAATAGATTTTTTTCTTTTTACCCGATTAATAATTGATTAGTTTAAAAAAATCAACAGATTAATCGATTAACACAATAATCGTTAGTTGCAGCTCTATAAAAAGGTAATAGTAGCTCTGCAGCTGTGAGATGGAGTTGGAGGGCAGGCGCCAACGCACCGCAGGGCACGCACACTCATATAATCACACTCTTTAGAGTCACCAATTAACCTATAGTGCACACTTCTAGGACTGTGAGAGAAAACCGGAACACCTGGAGGAAACGCACACCAACACGGAGAGAACATGCAAACTACACAGAAAGACCCTACGGCCGACCTGGGGATCGAACCCAGAGTGCGCTAACCACTGCACCACTGTGCCGACCAAATACCTTATATACCACAAGTGACTATGGTAACCATGAAGAAGGCTACTGTAATGTGGTCCACACTAGGCATCTCGCCTGCTATTCACTATCAGAGAAAAACATGACGCAGACAAGTGGGAGACATTCGAGTGTGGAATCACTTTGTGTTGTACTGTGTACGGGGATTTTTTAAAATTAAATGTTGTGTAAACACAGTAAAGAAAACATAAAAAATACACATTTATAAAAATATCCACATATGTGTTAACAGGTCCTTCATGTAGCTGCATTATAGTTTAAAGTGTGTTGTGAGTAATCCACATGGACTAAATAAGTGGACGTTTTTTGGTTCTGACTCCTTTTTAAAAATAATCCACATTATGACATTTAGGGGGAATGAATTGTGCCTTTTTATTTTTAAATGAAAGTGTGACACAGGAAGCCGAGTGGTTATTTCCCTTCCCCATAAATAGCTGTATACTGAACAGCACTCAGACAGTGAGCGAGGGCCGGCTGCTTCTCCAAATGTGGTCATCTGATATTTTGGCAAACTATCATGGCAGCTGCTAAAAGGGTTTAAAAGGGCTTTGTGGGACAAACATGCTACAATTATGGCCAGAAGTGAGTGCTTTAAGGGATTTCTAAACCATCAGCAATCATGAACTTTGTGGTTTTGATCGTAACACACGTAATCTACTTTCATTAGCGAACAATTTGGCTACAGAGTCCACATTGTACTCATCATAAAAAAATTAAATATTGATAATATTTTATGGCCTTTTTCTTCCTAAAAGTTCTGCCACACTTGCGTTGTGTCGTGCCACACTTGTGCAGTGTGTGTGTCATATTTGTGTTGTGTTGCGTCTCATTATGTTGTCTCTCATTGTTGTGTAGTGTCACACTCGCGTTATGTTGTGTCACAGTTGTACAGTGTCTTTGTGTTACATTTGTGTTGTTCTGTGTCACACTTGTGTTGTGTTGTCACACTTGCATTGTGTTGTGTGACACTTGTGTTGTATTATATCACACTTATGTTGTGTTATGTCATTTTGTTCTGTTGTCATATTTGCACTGTGTAGTCACACTTGCATTGTATTGTCAGACTTGTGTTGTTATTTCACATTTGCACTGTTATGTCACACTTGTGTTATGTTGTGTCACACTTGCATTGTTATATATCACACTTTTGTTGTCATATCGCACTTGTGTTGTGTCAGACTTGTGTTGTTATATCACACTTGTGTTGTGTTATATCACACTTGTGTTGTGTTATATCACACTTGTGTTATTGTATCACACCTGTGTTGTTATATCACACTTGTGTTGTGTTATATCACACTTGTGTTCTGTTATATCACACTTGTGTTATTGTATCACACCTGTGTTGTTATATCACACTTGTGTTGTTGTATCACACTTGTGTTGTGTTATATCACACCTGTGTTATTGTATCACACTTGTGTTGTTATATCGCACTTGTGTTGTGTCAGACTTGTGTTGATATATCACACTTGTGTTGTGTTATATCACACTTGTGTTGTTATATCACACGTGTTATTGTATCACACTTGTGTTGTTATATCACACTTGTGTTGTTGTATCACACTTGTGTTGTGTTATATCACACTTGTGTTGTGTTATTGTATCACACTTGTGTTGTTATATCACACTTGTGTTGTGTTATTGTATCACACTTGTGTTGTTATATCACACTTGTGTTGTGTTATATCACTCTTGTGTTATTGTATCACACTTGTGTTGTTATATCACACTTGTGTTGTTGTATCGCACTTGTGTTGTGTCACACTTGCATTGTTCTATCACACTTGTGTTGTTATATCACACTTGTGTTGTGTCACGCTTGCATTGTGTTATCTCGCACTTGCGTTGTGTTATGTCATTTTGTTGTGTTGTATCACACTTGGGTTGTGTCGTCATATTTGCACTGTGTAGTCACACTTCGTGTTGTATTGTGTCAGACTTGTGTTGTTATTTCACATTTGCATTGTGTTATGTCACACTTGTGTTATGTTGTGTCACACTTGCATTGTTATATATCACACTTTTGTTGTTATATCACACTTGTGTTGTGTCACACTTGCATTGTTATATATCACACTTGTGTTGTTATATCACACTTGTGTTGTGTTATATCACACTTGTGTTGTGTCAGACTTGTGTTTGCTATATATCACACTTGTGTTGTGTCAGACTTGTGTTGTGTTATATCACACTTGTGTTGTTGTATCATTAATTTGTGTTGTGTCATACTTGTGCTGTGTTCATATCATTGAATTTGTAAGTTGTTGTTATATCACACTTGTGTTGTGTTATATCACACTTGTGTTGTGTCATACTTGTGCTGTGTTATATCACACTTGTGTTGTTATATCACACTTGTTTTGTGTTATATCACACTTGTGTTGTTGTATCACACTTGTGTTGTGTTATATCACACTTGTGTTGTTATATCACACTTTTGTTGTCATATCACACTTGTGTTGTTATATCACACTTGTGTTGTGTCATACTTGTGCTGTGTTATATCACACTTGTGTTGTCATACTTGTGCTGTGTTATATCACACTTGTGTTGTGTTATATCACACTTGTGTTGTGTCATACTTGTGCTGTGTTATATCACACTTGTGTTGTGTCATACTTGTGCTGTGTTATATCACACTTGTGTTGTGTTATATCACACTTGTGTTGTGTTATATCACACTTGTGTTGTTGTATCACACTTGTGTTGTGTTATATCACACTTGTGTTGTGTTATCTCGCACTTACGTTGTGTTAGTCACTGTGTAGTCACACTTCGCGTTGTATTGTGTCAGACTTGTGTTGTTATTTCACATTTGCGTTGTGTTATGTCAGACTTGTGTTATGTTGTGTCATACTTGTGCTGTGTTATATCACACTTGCGTTTTGTTGTGTCACACCTGTGTTGTGTTGCAGTGTGTTTGCATGTGTGTTATGTGTGTTGATTAACATGTACTGTTGTTTTGCAGCACATGTATGTCATACTGCTTTGCTCAGCCGCCGTGCTGTAGTACAGATGTTCACTACAGGGCGATGTTTCAGCTGGTTACAGCTCACATGAAGGCTGCGTCTCGCTTCATCCTCCGAGTCCGCGCTGATGGAGAAGCTGATCCCAGTTTGCCTTTATTTGAATGTTGCTGAGTTGTAGAACAGCAGCTGTAATCTCCATAACACACGAGCCCCGTGTTCCATCTTCCCCCTTACTCACTGCACTAAGTAAATATTTCATAAGACCAGAAAGCTGCCATCTTGATCTCAAATCCTTTGGGAGCTCTTCATCTCTCTCTCATGCACACACACACACTCACACACACACAAACACACACACACAAACACTCACACACACACAAACACTCACACACAAACACTCACACACACAAACTCACACACACTCTCACACACACACAAACACTCACACACAAACACTCACACACACACTCACACACAAACACTCACACACACACACACACACACACACAAACACACACACACACACACACACACTCACACACACAAACACACACACAAACACACACACAAACACACACACACACACACTCACTCACACTCACACACACACACTCCTCTTAGTAACCAGAAGAAAATCATTGTGCCTCGTTTGTAAGTTGTTCAAATAATATCTGATACTTTTCCATTACTCCATGGGTAAATCACCTGGACACAGCTAAACAGTAATGTAGCTAAACAGTAGGGCCATAAATGACATGTTTCATCACAATGCTACGTTTGCCGATATCACAAAATGTGCTACGATACAATGTTGATATGATTCATATCATGATCCAGTGACCGATAGTCAGTGAGACAGTATGCTGATTTACAGTTTTTTACAGACGCTAGGACACATTTCTCAATACTTAGGTCACTTTTGCAAAACTCTTCACACAATTCTCCTAACCGACTTTCAGCTTGGCAAAGCAGTTCATTTCACATTCAAAATGCACTACAACTACCAAAACACTTTATTCAGGTCTCAAATAAACTCGTTCCTCCAGAACACTAGCAAAGGTTGACAGCCGACAAACACACTTTGTCACCCACAAAACAATGACCTAAAAAACACTAACAACATGTAGCATTACACAGTGTTTTCTTGTGTAAAACAAGGACACATCTCTGTTTATAATTGCAATATATATTGTTTATAACTGCAATATATGTTACTGGAATGAATCAGACATGATGCAGAATTCGTCAATATTTTATGTTGTTTATTTACTTCTGAAATGTGCAACTGAGTCAAATGCCCTTGCAGAATACAAGTTACCTGTTGGTTTGCCGGAAAACTCTAACAATAGATGCCACTGTAGAGCGTTGCAGATTTGGCTGCACTCCCTGACCAGCCTCTCTCATTGAGAGACCATGATTTACTACATGATCAATTACAGTAGCTCTGATCTCATCTGAGACTACAGCTCTTGATCTTCCTCTTATTCTTCTTCCACCACGCATACGTATTCCTCGCCCCCTCCCAGCCACTCTTCTTCCAACATTCAACATTCTCCATCAAACACCACCATTCAACACAACAGTACAAGATTACACTGTATTCCCCCCCCCACACACACACACGTATGCACACACACTTCCTTTATTTACCTCATTTCCTCCTTTACTCCTCATGGTAAAAATATTGTCTTTCTCAGTTTGCAGTGATCAGACGCAGGGCTGGTGTGGGATTGGAACAGACGCACCGCAGTGTGAATGGGGAAGAGCCTGAAGGGAATAATAGATGCTAAGTGAGAGGGATAAGTCGGAAGTGTGTGAGCTAATAGCTGTTGGCATTTTTCTTTTTAGAGTGCTTCCAGTGCTGATGTGTTAATCTAAGCACCCTCACACTGCTGCTGCTGCTGCTGGAGGATGGAGCTGTAGGCCTCGTCCTATACTGAAAAACGATCCTGATTGTGATTGTGAAAGATGACTATCCATTTGTTATAGGAGAAATCAAGCTAAATAAGACTTAAATCTCTACATTATGTTATAATTTAGTAAATTCTTTTCTGAAATACTAACATTTGTTTTTTAAATGGATTTCACTTTGGTATTTTACAGTTTTTTTCCAATTGCTAACACACTAAAATCTAATGTAAAGCTCAACTGCAAACACTGACACTCAGAGAGCAAAATCTCTCCTCACATTTGTAATACTCGAAACACAAATCACGTCTTTGAACATAATAAGCAATTAACTTGACATCTTTTGCATTAGAGTGCACACACTTTTCTACAGAAAACACAGGAATCTGACACCAAGACACTTTTAGCCATTCCCAAACGCACCCATTCAGAAAACCACACCCATGTACGCATTAGGCTAACACACACGTCACCTGGTCACGCACCTGACTGCTTATTAGTTAACTCAGCAATCAGAATGTGAGAACTATAAAACTCCACAGATTTACCAACACTAAAGAACAATGGGGAACAAACATAACAAGTCACAGAGCTATTGTGAATGTTCCTGGCGTACGTGGGGGAAACATTACAATGTGTGCTGCCGTCACAGGACATGGAGTTCTCCATCATCATGCCATTCTTGGTCCATACAACACAGGGTTGATCCTGACATTTCTGGACAGATTGCGAGACATCTTACAACAGGCAAACCACATGGACGATGAAGGGCAGCAGCACAGATATGTTGTAGTGTGGGACAATGTGAGTTTTCATCGTGCAGCCATGGTGCAAAATTGGTTTGCCAACAACCCACATTTTACAGTGGTTTACCTTCCCCCTTATTCTCCATTTCTGAACCCCATAGAAGAGTTCTTTTCAGCATGGCGGTGGAAGGTGTATGATCATCAACCCCATGTGCGTGAGGGGCTTCTACAAGCAATGGAGGAGGCATGTGAGGAAATTGACATAGGAGATGGATAAGACAGGGATGGATAAGACACTCCCGACGTTCTTTCCTCGCTGTCTAGCAAGGGAAGATATTGCATATGAAGTGGATGAGGTGCTGTGGCCAGATCCACGGAGACAACATGACGCTGCACAATTTTGTTTCGTTGTTCATTTGTTTTTTCACTTGCACGTGTTTCTCATTCTGTTTTCCAAAGGTTTAGAATTTGTTGAACTGTAATATGGATTATATGTTTGTTTTTCTGTTGCAAATTGTAGCTAAATAAATGATTTGTTTGAACCCAATTTATTTCTGCACATATGTTTCTGTGTCCATTTCTCAGCATTTGCAGTTCTGACGGTCCCTAAAGAGATAAAAGTGTTTTGGATTTTACATAGCGGTGTTTGGTTGGTTGGAGGAAAAAATTAGGCATGGGAAACAAATGTTTACTATTTGGGGCAAAAGTTTGGTTTTGATAAGTGTTTAATAGTTTTGACTGCAGGGCTTCATTTTGCACGATATGTGAGGTGTTTTGCTCTTTGGGTGAGGTGTTTTGTGAATTGTGCTAAATGATTTGCAAAAATGAGCCTTGTTGTCAAAATTGTGCTTTAGCCATTGTGACCCTCCATGGCAAAACCAGTCGCTTGTCGCAAATTTTCAAAATTGAGTTATGATGTTTAAATCAAGCTCCAAGGGCATAAATCAAGCTTCAAAACGATACCTATATGGAATGAATGGGACGACATATGACTGAGATATCAACATTCAAAGGAGTCGGGTTTCTCCTCTCACGCCAAGTGAGAAACGGAGAAATCTGCCTTTGAAGTTGACTATCGCCGTAGCACTCACAGACGCTTGGTGCGGTCGCGGCTACGTTTGCATTTACGGTAGCCTACGCTGCATTCACAGCCACACGGATAGCCTACCTGCGTTAGGTTAACTGAACTCGGGAGACGAAGATGGATTCCGGAGAAATATCTTCACGCTAGTCAACCAGTGGATTTTGCGTAAATATTGAAGTAGAGCGGTCAAAACAGAAACTTTTAACATTCTGCTGGAATTGAATTCCTCACCTCAAGAAAGTCACGTTTTTAGGATGGAAAGGGTAAGTTTTTCAGCCAAATGTATTCACAACAGTACAGTATAGACCTTCCACTGTTTTAAAACACTACAAACAAAAAATCCAAAATTTTACCCCACGCAACATAAACGCT